>VZRN01006541.1:460099-474540 GCA_013397935.1 Dasyornis broadbenti | reverse complement strand
TTCGAGTCCCGGCCCCGTCCACTGCGTGGGACGGGGTTAAAGTGCGCTGGCGATGGGGTTTAACTCCTTAGCGAGTTGTGGCCACCTGGGCTCGTGTTCATGGACCAGGCTCTGCTCAGAGATGCCAAGAGAGAGGACAAGACGCAACGGGCAGAAACATGCACAGGAAGTGCCACCCGGACATGAGGAAGAGCTTCTTCACTGTGCAGCGACCGAGCACCGGAACAGAGACCAAAGGGGGTGTGGAGTCTCCCTCTCTGGGGAAATTCCAGACTCGTCTGGACACAATCCTGTGCCATGTGCTCTGGGAGGACCCTGCTGGAGCAGATGATCCCACCGTGGCGCTCTCCGACCTGACCCACTCCGTGATTCTCTGATACAGACATACAGCAGAGGTGTTCCCCAGGCATGGAGCAGGACATGGCCATGCTGAGGATGGACTCATTAGGACACTTGTACTCTTTCGAATTTTATTATATTTTAATACAGAAATCACTTCCCTGTTCCTCCACACTCGCAGCAGAGCCCAACCACAGCACTGTCATCTTGCCCTCATGCAGGTGAATCAGTTGCTTCCTGCCAGTGAACAGGAGCTTTTGTAGAACACGTGCCCTACATCTGCCGGCCACAGGTTATTCTCTTGACTTAGACACTGCTACAAAATTAAGGACCAAGATACATATCATGTAGTGAGAGTCATATGCAGGATCCCAGTCCATCTGAAAATGCCTCACACTAGTGTTTCAGACTAAGTATCTCGTGTATCCTATTCCTACAGCTCTAATTGACCTGCTAAGGACTTATTAATCTAATTACCTCCAGCACAGCCACACTAATGGCTCACCATCAGCTGTGAGGTGCATTCCTCACATGCACAGCTTATTGACTCACTGAGGCACTACAAACACCTAACCAAGGGGAAGGAAATGGGTTTGATCTGAAGCACTGAACTCCAAAACCTGCAGCGCTTCTCCAAACCCGCCAAGCTGGGTGCTCAGTGCCCAGAGCAGCACCAGGTCACACTCTGAGTTCTGAAAGGAGCTGTAATCATGCAGCGCAGCCACTTGGCTTTCCTGCAGTTCACCCCAAAGGTCTGTTTGCCCAGACTGACAATTTTTAACTCAGAACACCCATGGCAAGTATGCTCCATGCCTCTTTCCATAAGTCAATATTGCCTCTTAACAGGGGACGAGGCTGAGGCATGGCCAAAAATCGGCACCACCCCAAGCAGCTCCCAGAACTTCTGGGAGCGTTGTTGTCTCAGGGAAGAGACACCACCAGAGCTGCTTACCACCTCTCCTTTTCCAAGGAACGCTGGGGGTTATCACCACGATGGTAAGCTCTCCTTTTTCCTTCTCCCCACTCAGGCAGCAAGGCTGGCAGGGCTGCCCGCGGCCACAGGGTGAACCGGAAAGGGTGTGGTGGTGGCTGCCACATCGCATGAGCTGCCTGGTGCCCATGGGTTTGTGCTCTCCCTAGACTCACACCTGTCTTGAGCTCCTCAAATCACTTCCCATCACCATCCAGTCGCTGAGCTAAAAATAGAAATGAGACTGCAGGACTGAAGAACTAACCAGAACTCTCTTAGAGTTTTACAAACACTATTTTTTCTCCCCCATTTCCTGTCTGTATCTGTTCCATCTGTCCACATACTCCGTTCACCAACTCCCCCTGCCAGCCGGGTTTGTGTTGCTGGTGACACCAAACCACTTTTAAGTGTATCTGAACCACAGCTGCCCTCCCAAGGATCATCTACCCTGCCTCTCTGCTGCCTCAGCACTTCCTGTTCAGAACTCATCCACCCCCCAGCAGAGCCCTTCACACACCGAGCAGGTGCAGGCACCAACACGAAGGCACAGGAACCCCCTGAACAGGAGCTGCGTGCAGCCAGATAGTAAAAAAACTGCGAACTGCTGCTGATTCAAAGCTTCTTAGCTCGTTCTGTGGTCAAAACTGGGATCTCGTTGTTGCTCCCTCCGTGTTAAGTCCTGCTCTTTAATAGGAGCCTTCTGGAGACACCCTCTGCTGTCATCTGTCAGGCATTCAGTGGGAACCCGAGGGAGGAGGCTCAGCTTTAAGGAATGCCATGTTTCCCTTACAAACGCAGAAACTTAACTGTCTCCGCCCCAAGGAGTTGTCAGGGAAAGTGTAAAGTTCCCTGCTGAGCTGTTGTTCTTGGCTCGTGCTTCCATCAAGAGCTGTTGTTCTCGTCGCAAGTCACTCAGTGCTTTATACACGCTCAGTTTGGGGTGAGATCTCTGCCTCCTGCTTGCTCAGCACCAGCTTTTCACAGAGCTGCCGACAGATGAGTCGTGCTCACTGCTTTCCACTTGTAAGAAAAAGAGGGGGAAAAAAGGTTATGGAGCTCAGTTTATAAACAAGAAACTCATTGTGTGAATTACTGGACCACAATGAGAAAAGCTGGTATTGCACCTTGGCCTCTGAGGCACAGGACACACTAACACCCCTCACCTGGGACTCCGGGCTCTCAGGCTTCCGTACCTGTGGTTTCACACAGCTCTCTGAGGATGGTTATAGAAGCCCAAGGAGGGGAAGAGTTATCAGGAGTAAGCTGGCAGAATGAGGCTGCACGAGGTGCTGGCAGATAAAGCTCTGCTCCTTCAGTTTTATTTAGAAAAATAATTAACCCCCTCGTCAAATAAGCCTCTACAACAACAAAGCATTTAGGTTCAGAGGCTGTGGGAACCGCCAAGTGTGGCAAAACCAGCATGAACCCACCGTACCCTGCCTGTGCCCTGAGCAATTCCTAATCTAGAGCTCTCAACCCCTGCTGCAGCTCCTTCCCCTTTGGGGCTTTGCTGCCAAGTGCTCCCATTGGTTACCAGGGGCCTCTTCCTGCTGGGACCTGCCACAGGATACACAGTCCTTGCCAGGGCTTCTCTAACACCTGCAGCAGGGACTTGAAGACTCAGAGCTGCCTTTTTACTGGGCCCTAACACTGTCCCCTGACACACCTGAGACCACTATAGACCCTGACAACTCACACGCACCCCTGAACCTATTATGGACTCTGACACTCCTTCACACACACCCACACACCTGAGCCTGCTATGGGCCCCAACACCCCTTCCCCACACCTGAGAAAACTACAGACCCCAACAAACAGCCCCCGACACACGCCTGACGCTACTACAGGGCACCCTCAGGCCCTTGAGACCACTACAGGTCCATACATTCCTCACACACACAGCCCTGAGCCCCCTGTGGGCCCAACCACCCCTTATACGTACCTGAGACCACTATGGGCCCTAACATCCCTCACACACACCTGAGCCCCGACGCAAATACCCACACACCCGACAGCTGCGGCCACTACAGCTCCTCACACCCCAATCTCACAGTGGTCGCACACCCCAACCCTGCCATTCCCCTCGCTCAGCCTCCAGCGGGACCGCGCAGGAGACTCAATTGAGCGCTGATGGCGCGGGTGGTGCGCTCTGTGAGGCGGCGCCGCTCAGCAGCCCGGCCTGAGACGCCAGGCGGTGTAGCCGAGCGCCGAGCGGGGCCGGGCAGGAAGCGGCGGTGACGGGCACGGGCCGGCGGACACGCTCAGTCCTTCTCCTCGTCTCCTCCTCCTCCTCGTCCCTCCCCTCCAGGGCCCCGCGGACGTGGCCCACTGCCGCCGGCCGGCACCAGGTGAGGCACCGGCAGAGGGAGCGGCGCCGTTGACAGGCGGGTCGCGCCGAGACGCGGAAGCAGGGGGCAGCGCTGGGGCTGGCAGCGCGTTTGGGGCTAAAAAAGGCACTTTGTGGGTGCTGCGGCAGCGCGGGGCGCTCGCTGCCGGGACGGGGGGTGCCGAGTGTCCCAGGGTGTCTTATGGCGGGGCCCGCCCGGGGCCGCTTGGGGACGGGGCAGCTCCCTTGGGGCTGCGAGTGCGGCGTCTGGGGGATCTGAGAGCCTTCGGAGAGCCCAGCCTGGGGCAGGATAGGGGTAGGATAGGGGCAGGATGGGGGTCAGTTGCCCCACACCTCGTGCCGGGTCCGTGGGACAGGGGACAACAGCTTCTTCCTTCTCTTCTTCCTCCGCTTCCTGCTTCCTTCCCTCTCTGCCGTGTGCCGGGAGCTGTCCCCGAGAGCTCCGTGCAAGTCGGAGCTCCAGGACAACAGCCTCGAGCGGACGGGAACGCCCCGGTGGGAGCGTGAGGAGAGAGGAGTGTGGCCGCCTGCCTCCGCCTGGAGCCGGGCACGGCTCGGATAAACGGCGCTGCTCCATTGGGACTACCCCGGGATCCGTCTGGGAGCAGGAATGTGACCTGGTGAATTGAGGGGAAGAGGGAGCTGCGTTTCTGTCAGCTTTGAGCGGAGTTGGAAGCAATGACGTAGGTCTGGTGCGAGCAGATGTCTCAGTCCTTTTAATGACATGGAGAAATGATTTGCTGTAGGTACTGGATGCCATCGAGCAGCACTCGTACTTGCGTGGGAAGGAGAAGGAAGGAGGAAACGAGGCAAGTATTAAGCCTTCAGAATTTCGCCATATATGTATGTATATATCTCCTCGTGTTTCCTCATCCCCTTCCCCAGAAACGTGGGTAGAATGAATTCCCTAATCCTACAACTATGGCAATTCTGAACTGCAGTAGCCTTTGAGTAGTCCTGGTACCATCCAGGTTTTCCGTGGTCACTTCCTGAGCCTGGGCAGAACTGACCTGCTCGGTGCTGGGTTTGCTGTCCCCAGCTGGGCTGTTCTCCCTAGGGTGGGGGAGAGCCCTGTGGGTCACTACTCTGGAAGGTGTGTGGAATGCTGGACTCACACACAGTCCTGCAGCAGCCCCATGCTTGTTTAAAAACAGCAAAGCAGGTTGTGCTGATCTGTCTGGAAGACTCACCCTACCCTGGCTGTGCCAGAAGGATTTGGAATTCCCCTGCCCACCTTTGTGGATAGTGATCCTCATAAGAAGGTGGAAGCAGTCAGGGTTCTGGATCCATTAGGATGCTGTTCCATGATTTAAAGTTACCTGGGTACAGCAGTGCTGGCTGTAGTTCGCGGTGCTCGAGTTATTTGTGACTAGTGGGCTCTAGTCTGTTCTCCAGAGTCTGCTGACATATTTTGACAAATGTTTAGAATGCCAGCAGTGCTGAGAGTGATACAGCTTGTTCTGGCAGTGGTCATTACTTTGATGTATGCTGTACCAGGTTTATGAGAGGGCACATGTTGGTGTTTCTGTGTTTATGGTGGATTGTTCATGGAGAGAGATAATACACCATGCTTGTTCTTTCTCTTTATGTGCTTAAAATTGGGCTGTTTCTGGTAGGTAGCTATTTCTGAGTTCTCGGGGGATAATGTAACACTTTAGGATGTGTTTTAAATGTAAACACCTGTCTGCAAACTCTCTTTAACCCTGAACTTCATGAAATATCTGACGATTATTTCATGCACCCACAGCGAGGCTGCAAATTGTTCCTATCTATATGAATATCTCATTTATCAAATCCAGATTTCTTATTTGCTCTCCAACTCATCATATAACTTCCTCTGCCGTCTGATTTGAGGAAATCTTGAGCTGGGTTGTTTCCATCCACCCTTCTCTGTATGAGGGCTTTCAGATTGCAAATGAATTCTTGTTTGTGTGTATTACTTACAGTGATTCTCTGTAAGTACTTCCCTTTTGCTTTGTTGCATCATTATCAGTTAAAAAGGATCTTAGCAAGCCAAAGCTTTTAAGGATGAGATATTTCTACCTGTGTGCATTCTAAATGTGGATCTTGCATCAACAGGGTTTTACTGTTAGATTTCTTTTCCATAATGTTTTGCAAGATGGGGGAGATCTTTCAGCAGAAATGAGCTCTGTCCCTTCTGAGTAACCTGCTGTCTTATCGTAAAAGAAAAACCCTGTTTGTATGGAGCTGGGCTGGAGTTTGCTGGGCTGCTGGGGAGCAGAGACAGGGCAGTGGTCAGTGAGTTTGGACCAGGAACACAGACTCGTTGTTCTCTCCACTTACAGGTCTTTGTTCCAGGTTCTGCAGTCTCGTGAAATGCTGCAACATCCAGGTTATGAGAAATGGCAGGGGAGGAGGTGTTTGTGGAACACTTTATTTGTTGCCTTTGCATGAAAAAAAGTGTCTGAGGTTAATGTTTTTAAATAGGAAGCAGACCTTTTGTTTTAAGACAGAGCTCAGTGTCTTTTAACAGGACCCTTCTACACTTCAGTCACTGCATTTACAGCAAACTGAGTTTGAATAAAAGTGCCATTTTTGCATTAAAGGTATTCAAGAAGTAGATTTCTCTAAAATTCTGTTTCAGCACATGCTTCGCTTTATTAATATATGTGCTTTCACACATCAGGGAAGAAATTCAAAAAGTGAACCCAAAAGAGTGTTTTGTTTTATGCTTATTATTTTCAAGCTACTTCCGTATTTGAAGGCCATTGATTAAACCAGAAGGATCTGATTGCCCTTGGCTGTGTAATAAACATGATGCAATTGCTTGGTCCCTGCTTGGTCATCAGTTCTTCCAGGGGCAGCTCAGTGAGTTTCCTGACAGTCTTTTTATCACTCCCTGAAATCGCTCTGGCAGCTTTGTTTTAATTTTCTGAGTGAAGTGTGTTTTAGAAAGTATTGATCTGGTAAATTTGGGTAAAAAGAAGGAAATCTCTCTTCTGATTTTTACATGGGCAGCACAGGTGTAGAGGGCACCGCTTAAAAGTCATCACTGGCATTGCGTGCCAGGAACTCTCATCTGTGAGAGCCTCAGCTCCTCATTAACCAGGAGAAAAGTTGAAATAAAAATTAAAGTAAATTAATTGGGTGCGGTCATCCATCTCCTGACCTACTGAAGGATCTTGGATATCCGAGTTATTTATGGTATCATGGCTGCCTCTGAATCTTTACAAAGCCCCACTTCCAGCAGTAAAGAGGAATGTTTCTAACATGATGTTGCCTTTATTCTGTAGAACTAAACCATTGGAATTCACTTTTAACTTCCTGTTGGAAATATGAAAAATATATATTTTTAAAGATCAGTAGGTTTTGCTCTAAGATTCAAGAAGCCTGGAGTACTGCTAGTATTCATTTTTAAATTATTTTTAAATTTATTTAAATTAATTAAATACTGAAATTAGGTTGACTAATAAGCTTGTTCTTATTCAGGGTGGCAAAGAACACATGGGATTTGAGCAGGTTGGAAGATTTCTTGATTATATACTTATGTTTGGTTGCTTTACTGGACTTTCCCTTTGTGTCAGAAATTGTTAATTTAATTTGTAAGGGCAGGGAAATTTCAGATTTAATATAGGGAGCTTACAAAGCAAGTTTGTCTGAGTTGCTAATGAACTAGGCACTTATGCCCTTGGACAGGTAATAGCTTGATGTTGATGTAATTACTATTATTTTCCCCACCCTGAATATTAGGTCAAACTGGACTCTGGTTTATTTAGAATTTAACAAAACCAAACATTCCGTGGGAGTGTGTGGTTGCTCATGGTCCCTCCTTGGCTACTAAAGGCTTTCAAATAGGGACATTCTCACACTTTTGGTCTCCATTTGCACCTCCTCCTGTTGTCACTATTAATTATGATGCTGGGTTACCTGAGAGCCCAAGAAATTCCTCAAAAGAAGGGCAAGTTATGCTCTTGGTGTGCTGTGACTTTGATTAGGGATAAACAGGTTTTGTGCTGCAGGTGACTTTGGGAAGAGAGAGAAAAAGCTGTTTGTATTTGTCTAAGAAATTGTCACTGTAAGAATGGAGATGTTAACCCAAAATCCTAGATAAACTGTACACTTCCAGCTGCATTTCCCTGGAGTGTGAAGCACACACGTGTGTGGTTTGGGTTTTTTACTTCTCTACAGACTACTCCTCGGGATGACTGTGGTGCAGAACCTGGTACTGGGAGGAATGAATTTTGTATGCAGTGTATGTACTTGCACACATATTAAGCAGTTTAGGATGAAAGGTGTTGGGACTACCAGATACCATCAACATTTTGTGAGCAGGATATCATTATTAGATTGGAACTGATGAATGTGTGCCAAACCTTGTGTAGAGCGAGTCTGTTTTTGGAGAGATGCAAACTGTGCTCACTTCCTACATTAAACCTAATTTTTCCTTTATTTTTTTAATATGTGAGCCGTGATTCTGTTGCACAGAATCTGGCAGAATATTGAGCAGATTTATTTAGGGTTGCCCTTGATCACAGTGAGCATTTAAGCCAGATTTACAGGAACACAGACAGTGATGATTCATGTTGTGATGATGTTTTTCTCCCTTGTAATGGAACATATGGGACCACGTAGCATATGGTACCACTGAAAATTGTTAAATGTGGAGCACTGATTTATTACACAGCAAAAAGGGTTGGGGTTTGCAGTCTAACACTGAGCAGAAAGCTTGTAAACAACTCTGCCTGTTGGTTTGTATTGGGTGCACTACTGTGTTGTGTGGTAATTTCAAAGGATTCCTTTAAGTGGGAACAGAATGCTTCTGAAAGTTGTGGATGTGCCCTTTTGCTATGGTTCAGTCTTGCTCTGTGAGATGACAGCTTAAAAAACCTGAAAAAAACTGAAATCCTTTCTCTTTCAGGTGGGAGGCAGAGGTATTAAAATGTGTCAATGGTTTTCTTCCAGTCTTACTACCCAAAACACCTTCTTTCTGTGTTTTCTTTGGTGGTTTTTTTTTTCTTTATGTAACTTCTGGAGGGTTGTTCTTTTATTTTTTACTGAGTCAGGGCGAGGAAGCAAACACACACCTCGGTCCTTCCAGTGCACAAGGGAAAGTGGACTAAAGTGCAGCTACAGAGAACATAAATTCCAGTCACCTATTTTGTCGTACTCTCAGTGTTTCTTAACTATTCATCTTTTAGATGATTGTAATCTCTCCAGAGCAGGCATCGCTTCTGCTCTGGCTCTGTAGGATCTTGCTACAGAGTAACTGAAGCTCCCAGGTGCTGTGGTCATACAGGTAATTAATAGTTGGTCATAAAATTACATTGATTAAGCTTTTTCAGAAATTATTTAAGCAAGAAACTTGATTTAAACCTTAGAATGGTGGTTGTGTTTGTTGTGGGGTTTTTTCCTAATGACTTCATACTAAATTTGGTACTACTTTTGTTAGGGAAAAGATACCTAATTAAGAAAGAATATATATTGTACATTTTTGGCATAAAAATCAGATGAGCCTTATTCCCTTCATACTTGGTTAGGGACAATCTGCCTCTCAGCTCAGGGTTTCTTGTATATTTCTGCTTATTCTACCTGGCTCAGGTAAAGTTTGAGTATCCTGTGCCCTTTAGAATGGCAACAGATATTTGACATCATTAAAAACTGCTGTTATTTAATAAAAGGAAGTCGTATCTATCCTTGAGGGAATTAACTAATGACCTCTTGTTACCATCGCCTTCGGGGTCTTAGATCCTCCCATCGCTTGCCTCATTCTTAGTCATAGATTGGAAGAGGAAAACAGGCTTTTTTCCCCTCCCTCCCAACTCTTGAGCAGTTTCTCAACTGGAGATGAACTGATGGTTGACCTAAAGCCTGTGAGGAAAATGATGTGGAGAACACACACTCCCATTCCCCTTGTGGAACATACTGCTGGTGTTAAAACTTACAGTGTCTCAATTAACTCTAATTCCCAGTCTTAGCCTGCATATAAAATATTTTTTAAAAAGCATTAGCCAAATGAATTTTAATTTATAGCATTTCTAATCTCAACACTGTCAGTGGTGTCAGTTCTAACTTGTCAAAAGAGGGGAAAAACATTTCTTATCTGGAAAGTATGCGAGTGGCAGAGCAGATAAGATAATTGAGCCCTAAATGTGAGCTGGGATGGAAACAGGCTCTGTTGAGAGTCAGATCTCATCCGCTGTGCCACAGTCCAGTGCTGCTTTAATGCATTATATCCACAGTTTGGTCTTCCTGGGCAGGACACAGGGAATTTTCTCTCTGCTTCTTTTTCATTAAGAGACACGAGCCCTTAGCTCCAGTGTGAGACATCCACGTTCTCAGAGTCAGGAGTTTTCTGTCATTTGGGAAGCAGGCAGCCAAAAATAGGATTTTATGGCTCTTCTGCCTGTAACAACAGTTAGCTGCTAAAGTGAGGAATAGAAATAAAAAAACCTTCCAACTTGTTGTTCCACTCAGGCAGCTTTTTCTCAAAATTTCTTGTGTGCTTTTTATACATGGTGTCTTTCCTCTGTGGAGGATCCCCACAGAAAATAACAAGATAACAAATACTGGGCTTAGTATTTTGCTGCAGGAAATGCAGACCAGGAGTTAGACCTGCTTCAGGTGTTGAAGCTGTAGTGCAGAAAAAGATCGGCTTCTTTGTAGTGCTGTATGGAAATGCCATAAATCAAAATGTATCTCACTTAGGAATTTGAGAGCTGCAGAAATTACGGGTAGATGTGTGATATTACAGTCTGAACAGTTTGAATGATTAACTTGGACAAGTGCTCCAGATTTTAGGTGTGTTGGGGACCTTTTCTATATTGCAGGTTTCCAGTTCTCACGTTACAGGAAGTTTTCTGCCACTCTGACTTGGTGCCTTAAAGTAGCAGAAAGCTGCTGACTCAGGCTTGTTGTTAATTTGCTTTTTCCTGGCTACCTGAGTATTTTAGAACAACACTGTTTATATTTTTAGAGCAGTCTTATATTTTTTGATATGCTGAGCCCAAATCGGAGGTGGTTAAATAGGGTTGTGGTTTGATCTGTTTGACAGTTCATGCTGGATCCAGGCTCTGGAGACATCCAGGAAAGCAGAGGGACAGGATCCCTGTTCCAGTGCTCTGCAAGCTGGTGCTTGGAGCCCCAGGCTACCAGTGCAGCTCTGCTGGTGTTTAAGGTCAACTTTTTGCAAATACTTTAGCAAGGCTTATATTCAAATACTATTTATAAGACCAGACTAATTTCTTCCCTCATAATGATAGCCTTTTGGCTGATGACAGGGCTGGAATCTGGATGATCTGGATTCTGTATGCCACTAGTCAGCTGTGTATCCAGAGGGAAGTTGTTTGCCAGCTTTCTGCCTCACTTTTTATCTGTACTTAAATGGAAAAAAAAAAAAAAAGGCTGACTAATACCTGCCTCACAGGCTGTGAGAGCACTGTTAGTACTCTCCTGCTGCAAGATCTTTGGAAAACACTGTAGGAATGTTCAAGGGGTTTATTATGGTTAAGGTCCTGCAATGAGAGAACTGGTTAAGCCTGGGTTATTGTTAGACCATCATTAAAGGAGCCTTAATAGCTGAAGCTCTGATAGTGTCTGTTCCCTGGCTTCACCTGCATTACCCCGGCTAGATCGAGGCTGCTGCAATTCTGGAGCTCTGGAGTGGTCTGGAGCAGAACTGGAGCGTATGCAGAGATGTTTGAGCCTGCCTTGAGCGCTCTGCTGCGATTTCACGGCTGGCTTTGCATGCAGGTCATGCTGTAGCCTCAGTGAATTTTGGCAGTTCAGCATTGTGATGATGACTTATTCTGCCACTAGTGAGCCCTGAGCACCTTCATGCCAGAAGAAATGCTATATAATCAGCTGGATTTTTCATGTGTGCCTGCCTAACTTGGAATTTGCCCTTATTTCACTTGGTAAAGTGAACAAAATGACAAAAACCTTAAAGAAATGTATTAGACAACAGAAATTTTAGTACTTAGTATTAAAGGTGTGAATCAACTATTAAAAACCTCTTAGATTTGGTGATCTTCAAGCTCAGGTCTTTTGACAATCTATGAAACTTTTGTGTGAATGCTCATGTTGTTTTTTAAAATTATTTTGATAGTATATTTAGAAAGTATCTGTCAGAATTTGATCACTTCTGGCCACCATTATAATAACATAATAAGGCAAGAAAAGGAGAAATCCCCATTTTTTGGAAGTTTAGATATCAGTGGTTTTTTCCCAAACCAAGTAACCTTGTTACTTGTTAGTCATTAGCAATAGTATCTTATTAAACTTTAATAACTTTCTGAAAATTTCGCACTCACTTGAAAGTCAAGACACAGCCTTGACAGCTGGGAGGTCCAAATCCAGACAGTTTTTATTTATCTTTGCAGTTTCATCTCTTCATTATTGTATACATAAGTTGTTTTCTGTGTCTTGGCAGGTTTGAAATGTATTGACTGAAAGAAAAATAGAAGCTTGGATTCCTGTTGAAACACAGGGTTGGAAGAGGTTGGGATCAGGGACTGGGAGCAGGAAATGGATTGGTTGTGAATTTCAAATCATGAGTCTGTAAATTAATATTAATTTTGAGCTGGTTTTAGTGCTGAATCAAAACCAGCTGTTATTCCACCTCTCCTTTCTCCCACTGAGCTGGGTTGGCACAAACCTTTGTGCTACCAGAGGGTGGTACAGATGGGGAGACTGGTCCAGCTGTGGAATAACCATGGGTAGCAAAGCCAGAGGTTTGGAGATAGGAACAGGCAGAGGGAGGATGAGGATGGGGCTGGAAGGTACAAACTTTTCCTGCTAAATTACACTGTATCTTTCTTGAAAAAAAAATAAACTAAACAAAAAGCCTCCCATGCCACCACTGTGTTTCAGTTAATGAGTAAATTAACAAGTTTCACTTTCTCTTTCTTGGGCATGGGTTGGGTCCAGCAGTATTGGGGTTGTCCTGAGGAAGACTCGAATAATTAACACTCCTTACTTTCACTGGGTTTTACATTATTTTTTGAAGAGCCTTTTTTTGTAGGAAACCCAAGTAGGATGCTTTAAATTATTGTTGTATTTCATATTTCAGGTATACAGTGGCTTTTTTAAATGTTAGGCCATGGCCCCATGTGACAGGAATCACATGAAGGTGAAAAGTTACTTCTTAATATTAAATCCTATTTGTTCTTAAAGTGGCAGAATTACTTGCAGTATGTAACCAAGATCCTAAAGTTAGAAAAGGAAGCACCAATTTATATTAATTATCTACAAATAGACTGTTTCATTAACATAAATTAGGAAAGTTTGTTTGTTTTTTTTCTTCAGGAAGATCATTATTTTGGGTAAACAGTGCAGCACAAGAGAAGCCTTTCTGAGCACTGCTAAGCCCACCTGGCTTTCAAAGCCATCCAGTGAATTTGTGGTGAGTATTTAAAGAATAAAACACCTCAGTTAAAGAGCATGTGGCTCCTGGTGGCAGGGCCTCCCCATCCAGAGAGAGTTTGCAGCTGCTATCAGTGAAGTTGTGGGTAAGAGCCTCAAGGGTGTGGAGAGAGGAAGTCAAAAAACGTTCATATTTATGATCTCTGTCTCTGAACAAAGGGGATGCTTAATTGGTGTCATCATTCATAAATTAAGAACTCGTGCAAAGCAGAGCTGAAGAGCTGAGTGTCAGGACGAAACCCCCTCTGTATCCTGTGCCTTTGTATTCCAGCAGCTTGGAAGTTGTATTGGGAATGGTGGGGTTGTGGAGGTGGAGACTTGCCACTCACCCTGAAGGTCTGGCAGGAGGAACTTCTGAGTGCTGACGTCACAGAACCACAAGGGTTTGCTACTGCTATTTGTAGCAGGGGGATGTGGGGCACAGTCTGCCTCCCCCAGCTGAGCATGGAGTGAAGAAACCCTGCCAAACTCTTTTTCTTAATGAACTAAGAGATGGCTGTGCTGGGGTCTGTGCTGGTTGGGGCAGCTGGGGGAGTAGTGCTGGTTGGGTTGGTTTTTAATAAATAGGGGATTTAACCAGCAAAGAGCAAAAGCTGGTGCTAAGAAGTGACCAGGGAGCTGCGTGTTGGTGCAATGGGGGAAGGTTTTGGTTCCTGTTTAAGGATGTCCACACTCTGGGCAGGCTGCTGTGGCCTGCAGGTAGTGTTCCCTCTGGAGCAGAATGATACCGGCTCCATGACCTGGAGCTTTCTCCTGGGCTTCCTGGGGGTTTTGGTCTGTTTAGTGTCAGGGCACCAGTAGACAAAAAATTATTATTTTTTTAAATTTTGATTCTGTAAACTGTGGTGTGATGTATTCTGTCTTAGAGAAAAATCTGTAGGCAATGTACAGGGGCTTTCTTGTTCAGGAATTTGTGTGCTGCCTTTTTTTTTTTAGGTCAGGTCAGGGGGAACACTTTGCCTTTTTATTGGGAGCTTGCAAAGATTTTGGAGGATCTTTGCTGCTTTTGTGGATTATTCTGATGTCTTGGACTGCTTTTGAGTGGGACATCTGCACAACTGAGTTTTAGTTTCACATTATCCTACATTTCCTTTTTTCCCCCTCTCCTCCCCACACTGTTGCTATCATCCTTTATGTTTTACGTACAAAAAGTAAATATCAAATATATCTAAAATGTTTTCCTTAAAAGGTTGGATATTCACGGGTTTGGTCCCTGTATTGGCACAGCAGTGAGATAAATGAATGTGCTGATGCTCTACAGTGAGATTGGGGGGAAAAAAAAAAGTGTTAATGAGATCTGGGTGGAGGGAGCAAACCTCAGAAATCAAAATTGGTTCTCTGTTTTACGACAAGTCAGAATACTTTGGAATTAAAAGCAAAACTGAAGCTGAGTAAATTGATTTT
>VZRN01006541.1:446257-460044 GCA_013397935.1 Dasyornis broadbenti | reverse complement strand
TTTTTTTTTTTTCCTTTTTTGTTCTGGAACCACTTGTACGTAGAGCTTATTTTATGTAATTACTGGGGCGTGACTTTAAGTTCTGGGCAGGACTTTGTGGCCTGCTAGCATCGGGTTGAGCCTCTGATGTTGCAATGAAGAAGGAAGTGAGTGTGTGTCTGCTTGGGGAGGGGGACAGCAAAGCGCTTCTGCCTGCCTGCACAAGGTGGGAATTGCAGCTGGCTGGGTATTTTTAGCTTCAGAACACCTCATTGTGAATGTGAATTTTGGTTTTTTTCTTGTTAATCAGAATGTTTGGTAAATTAAGGTCTCAGTTACTATTTTAAAGAGGTTTTTTTCATGCCAACATGCACTAAACAGGTGAGTTCTTCATTCCAATTTTACTCATTAAAGATTTTAGGTTTTTTTTTAAACCTCCAAAGCTGCAGGACTTGGCTTGTCACAAGTGTCTCTGTCTGCTGTTGGTTTTTGCAGTTGTGCATCCATAGGTAAGGATAGAGGCATAGTAGGGGTTGCTGGGAGAGGTGACGCTTTATAGATCAGTCTCTGTTTCTCCAGCTTAATTAAATGAAAAAAAAAAAAAAAAGGGAAAAATAGTGGGGTCTGAATTTGTTCCGTCATTGCAAAAACATGCAGCAATAAGGACTTTTTCAGGGTAGGAGGGAAAAGCAAGAGAGAGTCTCAGTTTCCATCAGTGTTTTCCAGTCATTTGCTGTAACAGTGATTCACTTCTGTTCAGTTGTTCATCCTGGCCTGAGGTGAGACATATAGAATGTTTCTATTTTAAGCTCTTCAGCATAATGGATGAATAAACTCACCCTTCCTATGCTGGTTTTTGCCACAGTGGGTGAGCTTTCCTTCCTGGGATCTCTGTTTTGCTGCACTGGCCTAAAATACTCGCCCTCTGAAAGCTCTTGGTGTGCTCTCAACACCGGTGGAAGAAAATGTTCTGACCATTTTGCTGCAGCGTTGCTGATCGTAAACTGCACTGTTAAAAATAACAACTTTTCTGAAGGCACACAGTGATGTTTGCCTGGCTCCCTGCCCCATCCCCCTCAAGATTAGATGTGATTAAATGCCACCAAAACTCTGCAATCTTTAGGTCAAGTACATGTGCATTTGCTGCAGCATTAATAGTGGTTATTCCAGCTACCTTAAAGAAAAGTAAGGATGTTTTAATAAATAGAAGTCCTCTGCTTGCCACAGTAAGTACCACAGAAGCAGTTTACATATCAGGGCATAGTGTTTGGAAATTATTGTTGAGCTGCTTTAAACTGTCTCATGCTGACTCAGTTTGGCTGTAAAAGGCTGAAGTCTTGTGATCTAGAGCAAGGGTTTTTCCTGCTGGGAGAACAGGTGTATCCTGAAGATCAGTATTTCTTTATTACCAAAGCATTCTTTGTGTTAATCTTGAAGGATCTACTTTCCCCACAGCTCATTTCACTCGCTGAGCTTTGGGATCAGTCTGTCTTTGCCACTGTTTGTGGTGGCTTTTTCACATTTTCTGCTTAAGAAACTTCATTGAAATCTAGATTTTCTGATCTGAAATCAAACAGACCTGAGGGGGAATGCTTTCAATTATGGGTTCAATAAACCCACTCTGGAAGGAAGGACAGGGCAAAAAGGCGCTTCCAGGGCAAAGGGGTATTTCCAGTCTGATCGTGGCAGAACTGTAACTGTCTGAATTCCTTGTAGCTTTTCCAGGATCTTTCTGTAGTAATCTGGGCGTATCCCACTGTTTTCAGAAGCAGCTTTCAAATTTTATCCTCCTTCTTAAATTAAATGCCAAATGATGCATTTACTGAATTGAATCAAGAAACCTCTGTCGCTTCAAATGGAAATCTTGAGCCCATGTGCAGGGCTGCCAGATTTATCTGCTGAGGTGTGGAACTCAGAGCAAGTAGTTAAAGAGCCTTTGTTGGGACTGACTTAAACCCAGATCCCAAACCATACCAGAAAACAAATCAAATTTTGCTGTGGAATTTGTTTGAAAAGTTTTCCAGCATAAGAACATTTGCTGGATTATATTTAATTTTAATGATGCTATATTTTAATTGGCTGTCAAAAACGTGCTTCAGATGAAGACAGTGCACTTTTTATGTGCTGGTCATCTTGTTCCTTGCCCTTAAAGTGCTTGGGCTCTCTGTGTCCCTGTTTGGGAAGATAGTGCAGCCGTTTGAAGGACACATTTTCTTTGCAGCCTTTAAAATCTCCGAGGTTTGTTGAGTGTTTGTCTTGGGTTACCCTTTGAGATTTACAGGGCCGTTTGTGTTTGTTTTGACTGTTACTTATCTCTCTTTCTCAGGAAGTCCAGTCTCTTCTGGCCATGAGTGATAGGAGGGGAGGATTAGGAAGTTCTGGGAGCCTGAGTTTGGAATGCTGCGCTTCAGGGTGCATGCTTGGATTTTTTCGTTAGCCTTTGTGTTGATTGAAAGGGCTATAAAGGTACTGTGATGATACAAATGAATTAAATGGGTAATCTTAATCACTCAGATGTGAAATGGCCTTGTACTTCCCTTGGTGTTCTTGGATATTGGCCCATCTTGGGTGGCAAAACACTCCAATGTCCTGCCCTTGTACAGAGAAGGAGCTTCCTCAGCTCATTCTTTAATTTTTAAGCTTGATACTGACATTTCACTTCCAGGTTTGGGAGCTGTTTTACACTGCAGACACTCAAGTTGGTGGCCACATTTACAGTGTACTGGTTGGTTAATAAATGTCCCCATGACAGGCTGGGGGATGTTTGCCTGTGTGTTGTTCTGCACACACTGTGGGAACGACTCTGTCTTCCTGAGTAACACTCACACAGCAGTAATGCACATGAAATGGGTTTTAAAACACTATGGAAAAATGGCAGTGCTCACATTCACTTCTTTACCAGAGCTATCAGTGATGCAGTGCTGAGTGGTCTGTACATTGAAGGATTCATGCAGATTGACTTCAGGGTGGATTGCTGGTTTTTCAAGAATCATTTTGAAGCTATACATGGTCTCTGTGTGTATAGTGGGGTAGCTGAATCATCCTCTGTGGAAAAGAGCATTTTAAATCTACTTAGTCATCCAGTGCCAGCACAGATATAACCTTGGAATCTTCCTTTTATCCAGCCTCGGTGAGTGCAGAACTGTAAAATAAGATTCCTGATGCCTGTGAGTGTAATTCAGGCTGTGCAGTGCTGTGCTGAGAACTGAGCTCCTTCTGCATCCATCAGGGCCCCTCAGGGATGCTGTGCTTCATGGGCACTGGCAGCTGAAACTCAAATTGGGGCAGCCAGATCACTGCATGGATTCTGCAGATGTTCCTGGGGTGGAGCTTCTGGCCACGACTGACCTAGTGTGCCCAGCAGCCCTTATGGCTTGGAGACACTGCTGGATCTTAAACCTTGGTTTGGAAAATCAGTTCCTGCAGTTCTTGGGAGCATCAGGGCTGTGCTTGTCTCTATCAAACAGTTAAGCTACTTAGAAGCCATAGTTTTCATCTTTATGAAGAAGGAAATGGGGGTATTACAAGCACACCTTATATAATGCACATAATTACTGTCATTGCCCACACTTCTGGTACTAATACCAACTCCTGAGTATGCAGCTGGCACTTTGCCAGGAAGGTGACACGTGACAAATGTGTTATGGCCATTTTGCTGAGCAAGTTTCCTGTAACAGCTGCCCATGAGCTGCTCTTCAGACTCCCAGAGATCTCTGAAAAGTCTGGTTTGGTTTGTGTTTCAATAATGCTTCCTGTGGCATAACTTAAAATGCATTAGGGCAGATGGTTGCCGTTGTATGCACAGGCCTGTCTATGCACTTTCCTGTTGCTTCAGGGAATTTGGATTTGTGTTTTTGGGAAAGCAGGGGATTGAGTAAACTTGCAAACATAGAAGTTTTGGTTATAGAATTCAGATTTTGTGTCTTCATCTCATCTTTGTAGCACTGATTTCGGCTAAAAACAAGACACTCTATATTAGCATGATCATGTTGACATCTGTTGACTCTGCTTTGGTATTGAATGAATGCAATTGAAGGCCATATGATGTGTGAAAAGAGAAAAAATTCAGATGAAATTGATACTCTTCTTTAGAACCAAAACCAGCTATGGATTCCTGCAGCCTGGTCTGTGCCCTACTTTGTTGCTGCCAGCTGTAATGGTCTGATATTTCAGCACAAGCCCTTAATTTAATCTAAGTATTTACAAAGAATTCCAGCTTTACTTCACATCAAGTGTTTTCTGAAAAGCCCTTGACCAGAACTCTTCTAAAGAAAATTCAGTATCTGGGAAAATAAGTTCGTCTTGGGTGATGCTTGTTGCTGGCAAGGGGAGTGCTTGGTGGAAATTAGTGAATTTTGTTTTGTGTCCACGCTCTTGTGTAAGCAGCTGTTCTTCCAGTTGCTGGTTTGTGGTGGATTTGTTTTAGGCTCACTCCATTGATGAATGAGGATGTGACTTTCTGGTATTCAAAAGTGAGGTGGAATTTCTCTTTTGTCCTCCTGGATTTTTATCAAGAGTCCTGGTAATTCAAGAAGGCCATGGTGTACTCTCTGAAGGTGAGACTGCTGCTGTTTGGTAATTCTAGGAGCCCCAGGCCTTATCTGGAAGGGTTATTAGTTGGCTACTTGCACACAAATGTCTGAGCTCTTGTCAGATTAGAAGTCAAACCCAAAAATGTATCTTTAGCTTGAAACACATAACCAGTGCTCCAAGAACTGTGTGAATCTTCATCGCAATCCTACAGCCACTCACTTTCTTTGCAGCTGTTTTGATCATATTTTTTCAATAAAAATATTGAAATTGGTCAAAACAATATACAATAACTTCCTAAATTTGGATTGGACTTTGAATTTGTGCCTAGCGAAAGACTCAGTACCTGCTAAAGTGAAAACCAGTGCTGTCAGTGAGGCTGTGTTCCTTCCTTAGAGGCCATCTGGTAATGTGAGCTGACTCTTAAAATCCAAATTATTCTGACTGACCAGCCTCAAACCTCGGGCAAGTTTAAATTTTGCACGTCAGAGTCCCTCTGTTAACAGTGGTAACTTGTTTGGAAGGGAGAGGTGGACATGACCAGGATGCTTTTAAGCTCAGGGTTTATTCCAGAGGCCAGTCTAGAGGCAGCAGCTGCTGTGTCCTCAGAGAGGATTTTGTGGGGCTGTCACACATCTGAGTGAGGGGACAGTGACAGATCCAGCTGCTGGCAGAGTGCATACCAAGTATCTCCATGATTGGGAACATCTGGGGGTGCAGGAAGCAGCGTGGCTGTTGAAAATGAGGCATTTCTTGTCTGATGTTTTGGAATAGACAGAAATCAGAAGGGTGAGAAAGAGTTGATCCTCTGTAGTTTTATCTAAAACAGAAGGTGCAAGGGGAGAACTGAGATTATTTAGAGTTTGGGGAGGGACAGATGCGGTAAGAGATAATAGAGTTAATGATGCAGCACTTGAAAATGGAGGCAAGTGCTATGGGGCGTTGCTTTGTTGCACATTTACTTCCCTTCTTCAAAATGTCCTCAAATTCCTGCAATTTACTTAAATTAGTTTCTCTTCTTCCAGTCTCTTCTGGCCTTTAATGCTTCTTGGCAAAATTTACATTGCATTCAAATTAAACTGAGGAATATTTTCCCAAAATAATCATTCTAATTGTAATCTCTTATTTGAAATCTGCAGTGAGTATGTTAAATATAATGTACATTTATTGACAGAAGTTATTTCTTCTCATTTGTGTGGGTGTTATGTATAGTCACATCACTGTTTCAATCACTGGCTGCCTGACTGGTTCCTAGAAAATACAGGGGAATTTCCTACCATGACTCATCTTGGAAGTAGCAGATGCTACACACTCTCAAGCTGTGTATGGTAGCTCTGGAGTCTCAATAAATTTAATTGAGTGTTGGGGACACAAAAATATATTGGATTACTGTCGTGATTACACACTGCTACTATCTATCCCTTTCTAATAAGGATACTTAAGCAAAATCTTTATAAAGGTGCTGGTGCTCGCTTCCTTTCTGTCCTTTAGCACTGCTGTGAAAATGTGTTTCTGCTTTAAAATGTCATTTTTACCCTTCTGTCACTGGGGAGTGACTCTGGTTTTAGTACTTTACAATTCTGAAAAACCTTCCTTGATTTTTTTCTTTTCTTTTTTGCTTGGTTTTTACACTCTTGAAAGTGACCCCTGAGCCACATGTCACTCACAAGCAGTTCCAGTCCCTTATCAGCAGCAGATTGTGTCACTGGCAGTGGGTCTGTGCTTCTGGGGAGTTCCTGGGTACCTGCTGATCAAAGATACAGAAGTGAGTCTGTATCTGCTGCTGTGCCATGGCCAGCAGGCTCACAAGGGCCTCTGCAGGTTCTGTTATGGTGCAGGCTCATATTCAGTGGGGTCATGTTGGATGTGCAGCAGCACAAGGAGGATGGAGTTAAATATATCCTGGAACTGTGCCCTGCTGGGATGTCCATCATGCTGGGGTTCGAAGAGACGAGGAGCTGCTGGGCTGGAGGTGATAGGGATGCCTGGCATAGAACACAGCTCCCTTCTGCCATGGAAGAGGCAAGAGGATGGAGAAGACAGAGGTGGTTTGAAGGGATATGGAAGGGAGTTGCTCTCCTGCAAGCTGAGCGTGTGAGATGAGATACCCAGCTCCAGCTTGCAGAGTCTAGGAATCAGTTCTTGTTTCAGCATTATCCGAATAAACCCAACCTGCTGCTTCAGCAGCTGTTGTGCCTGTTTCTTCCAGTGTGGTGGTCTAGATTCCCATGCATGGACAGACCTTGCATGGAGGCACACCGTGCTCCAGAGTAGCCCCGGAGTGTCAGTGGAATGCTTTTGTGTCCAGATCCACTTCAAATCCAAGAAATCCTTATGATTTGCCCTTTTCCACAGCTAAATGAGGGTTGGCTTGTTAAGGGTAAAATTTAAAGCTTTGGGAAGCAGTGGAATTCCAGGCTGTTGGTGTGCAGGGCTCTGTGGGATGCTCTTACCCAGCTCCATTGTGTAGAAGCCATAAGACTTGGAGACACAGGACTGTATTCCCTGAATTTACTCCTTTGGCTGCCCAAGATGTGTGATGTTTGTCTTCCTAATGTGTATTGTGAATATATTTTAATGTGAGGCTTGTCAGGTTGGGAATGTTGCCCACCCTGGTGTTGGGGACTAACCTGGGAGGGAACAGAAGAATGGTATCTGGGCTTCTCAGCCCTGGATTTTGGGTGGCGGTTCCTTTGTTCAGAAACGCTAAATGAGCAATGTGTGCCTTTTCTTCCAGGACATACAGTGAATATATGAGTAAGGATGGAATTACATGGTTACTTGAGGTTTTCCTGGGAAAAGGGCGACTCCTTAAGTGCTTTTCCTACTCTGGTGCCTCCTCTGGATTGCAGAAATGGGCTTTTGCTGTAGTGCCACTGGAGCGAACAGCAGCAGCAGCTCTCAGTGGGAAACTGCAGCCTTGCATTTGGCCGAGGAGCCAGTTCTGCAAAGCCAGGCCCAGCTGGTGGTTCCCAGCCCCAACCTGGGCTAAGTGGGACAGGGTGGGGGCCCCGTCCCTGCCGCGCCTGGAAAAGAGGAAGCCTGGAGCTGAACCTCGCTGCACTGCACTTCCCTAGAGAGCAAGATGAGGAGAGGCAGTTCCTCTGCTGGGCTTCATGTATGATTAATGGAGAGTTTAAGCACAGTATAGGCTTGCTCTGTAACCTTGCTGTTCTCCTCATAGTCTCTGGGAAAGTTTGGTTCTCTCCAAAGAAATGTGTAGCTGAGTTTTCTGCATGCAGTGTCATCTCAAATGGTTGGAAGCTTCTGTATTTGAGTTTGCAAGATAAATTCTGTGTTTATTTCTGATTTTTTTTTTTCCAAAGTCACATAATACTTAAATTTAGTTGGGTTAGAAATATACAGTTCTGGCATGTGTTGTTTGTATACAAATATTTGGTGGTTTTTGTCCTGTAGTTACACTTCTGAAAGTGTTGATTCTTTTCAGTATTATGAAGAAAAATTACAAAACTGTGTGGTTATTTAATACAAAAGGGCTTAGCAGAAAAGTTCAGTGCAGCTTCCCCTGAAGGCTTTCTCTCCTTGGAGGCAACTGCTTTAAAGTTATAAGTTGTATATGTAAAACTCATGGTAGCTCTTCTAAGACTATTCTTCTTGTCATATTAGATTTAGTTATACATTTGCACTGGGCACTGATTAGTTAGAAAGACCCTAAAAGGAGTTTTCTTTCCCATTTTTCCTGCCTAAAGTATCGTTTTCTAGTGGGAGGGGTGCCTAGAAACTCCTGTACAGTAATGACCCTGATACTTTCAGGGGTACTTTCTAAAGTCCCCTGAGCCCCTTCAGGATTTTGGGCTGACCATACAGTAAAATATTGAACTATCACCAATTTATTAGTTAATACCAGAATTTTTTATTCCTTTAATTAGAGGCAATATGCCTTAGTCTGCAGAAAAACATATTTCATGCATAGAGCATCTCGGCTGTGCTTAAAATTAACCAGAACAAAATAATGAGCCCTGCAATTGAGAAGCTCTCCCCATCTAAAAATACTCCTAACTTAGACTGTGGGCTTGGATTCTTTCATAGCTTTACTACAAATATCCCCTTAGGTTCATTATGCCTTGGAAGCTGAATCCATAAAATAGGGCTGTTAATATGTACATGAGGCACCAAGTAGTGCTGGAGACTTTCAGAAACTGATAATTCCTTGATTTATTCATAAAGCAGGGAGCAAACTGTTGAAAATTTGATCTGATGCCAGTTCCTTCAGTAGCCACTCGATCCAGAAACCTTTTTATAGCTGTGCTAACATCTCTGAGGACTGTTAGGCTTAATTAATGTTTAAGACTCTTATGCAGAACATGTAATAAAAAGGGAAGTTCTTTGGAGTGAGCGTGGGGAGGCAGGCAGGAATTTGGCTTCGGGGAATGGGAAGGCAAAGGATGTACCAGCATTTGAGTAAGTTTGTGTCTCTTCTCTCACTTTAAAATACCCTTTCAGTGGTTTTTAGAGAATTACTCTTATTTGGGGTGTTGAATTGACAGGTGTGTGTGCATGGACTTTCTGTTAGATACCGAAAAGCAAGTCTAGGATACAGAAAACACAGAATGGCCTTACTTAAAGTGTATATCTGTCACAAAAAAAAGAAGGCTCTTTTTTGTGGTATGAGTAGGGCTAAGTCTGATGAAATGGTCCTGAAAATGCTCGCTGTCAGGCAAAACACTTCAATTTCTCCCATCTGCAAAACAAAATAATATTTATATTCTCTCAAGGGTCAAGTGAGAGGACAATTTCGCTGGGAAACTGAACATCTTTTTTCTTGTACATAAACTTGTTATGGATCCAAAAAGGAGTATTTTCTTATCAGCACTAACATCTCCCTGCACAAATACCTTCAGGGCTATGCAGAATACTATCGAACAGCAGAAAATCTTTAACCTGTGGGCATGTCTGGTACTTCTGAGGCTGCAGTGGAGTTGAGTGATATTCTTTATCAGGAGAAAATTGGTTTCATCTATTGACATCTTGCTTAACAAAGATGTCAAAAAACTCCAACCTCATTTCCCTGCCCCTGTTCCTCAACACACACTTCCCCAAAATGTAAGTTACAAAAGGTAAAATATTAAATAGAAAAGAAACTGTAATCACAAGGTAGGAGTGGTTGCATAGATGTATGTATATGCTTACCTGGGGAAAAAAAAAGTTGGATTATTTCAGAAGAATTTATGTGTGAATTAATGCTGTGAAGAGTCTGTTTTTGGGGTTTAGAACTCTGTACCTCCCATAAATACATTTCTTAGAGGAATTTAAGCTGCGTATCCACCCCCAAACAGGTGAAGTTCACATCGTGAACTGAGAGAATGAAATGTGGGAAAACAGGAGATTTATCCAGCCCTGGTGGTGGGGAAGGACTTCAGTCTGTCTTAATAGAAAGCAGAACTGGAATAGACTGACGTAAATGACTGATTTTTTTCTGATTTAAGTCCAACAACATCGCCTGCAGGGGAAAACGCTGTTGGCAAAGACATTCCTGGTGATGAAAGCTTTACTAGAGCAGTTAAACTTCGTTGTCTTAAGACAAAAACCTCATGTTTTATTTAATCTTCATTCAGACTTCACCCCCTCCCCCCGCGCCCCCCCCCCCCCCGGTTAAAAAGGTAACAAGTAGGGCATCGAGATCATATCAGTGAATGAACTTTAGATGTTTTATTCAGCAAAAATACCATTTTTGTCTATCTTAGAAAAGTTTAATTGCTTAATTGCATGAGATTTAAGATTACGATACTGAAATTCTACTACAGTCTTCAAAGTCTGCTTTGTTTAGCATTACTGCCAAGGAAATGTTTGCAGGAAAGAAACATAATGGAGCATTTTTAAAATAGAAAATGGGGAGTTTTTGTCTAAAAACAAGGATGCCCAGCCTTATCTGGTAGTGTTGAGCTCTGGTTCCTCGCCCCCCCAACCCCCCCCACCCCTGCCAAGACAGCCTTGCTACAGCAGAGGATGTAAATAAGCACTTGTGTAGCCAGGGCCTTGCTTGCACAGTCTTGTTGGTTTGGAGCTATTTTATCTCAATATCTGTCCAAATAAACAAAACTTTAAGTGGTCAAACGATGCCTGAACATCTCTCTCTGGAAAGCACTGGGCTGTAGCTCTTCAAATGGCTGTGAGAAAGTTGTTTAGATCAAATTAGGAAATTGCGGAACACTGGGATGCTTCATGGCAATTATTTGTGTTGTTTTAGCTCTGGCTATGTTCAGATGTAGCTGTTTGTCAGTGTTTTCCAGTCCTGAGGCAGCCTTGATGGTGACAGGATGCATAGAATGCTTCTCGATGTTTTGATCAGTGTTTTATCTACAGCAACCATACTTCAAATGACTCTGATTCCCAGAACATCCTTGGAATAAGTTTGACAGTTCCAAAGTGCCCTAGAAAGCGAAACTGGAATTTGTCTGTTAGATGAAAACAAATCTACAGAGAGGGAAAAGCTGTTTTCCCTCTCCTTGCTTCAGAAATTTGCCACAGAAATAAGAAACAGATCAAGAGTTTTTATTCATTATCTTCAGCTGTCACTCTCGACATTGTTGGAATTCACTGAAGTACCACATCAAATAGAACTATAATATTTGGCAAGGATAATTTCTTACCAGGAACAATAAACGTGGCTTAAACCAGTTTTTGTTACTTGTCAAGTTAACAACAGGTTTGGAGTCAGATGGTTTGGGCAGGTGTACGTGAAGGAAAGAAAAGAGTGAAGTGAGGAGGGAATGTACTGAGTTGCTGTGGAAGTCTGACAGGGATTTACTGTCAAATTCTGGATTGAGAGGGAGAATTCCTGAAGTAAATCCATAAGGAAATGGTGTGTGGCACACTTGTATGTGATTGAGGGGGATGCTGAACTGGATCTCCTGAGGCATGGGGACAAAAGCCCAGGATTTGCTGCTGGGATTTTGCCTTGGTCCTGGGCTTGGGCAGCCCATGTGATCTCACTGAAGTGAAATTTTTCTGGTTTTCACTGCAATTATCAATTACCTGAGCTCTTCAATCCATGTATTGCAGACTGGTGAGTTCATTGGTTGCGAAGGTTTTGTTGCTATAATCAGACTAGAAAGATGTAATATTTTTATATCCATCCATACTTTTGGCCATGGCTTCCTGTCATTGCATTTATCCCAACACTCCATTTGCCTGTTTTTGACTGCCTCTGCATGCTGAGCAGATGTTTTCAGAGAGCTGTCTACAGCAACCCCCAGGTCTTTTTCCTGTGTGGTTACAATTAATTTGAAATTCAGCAATGTGTAGAGTAGCTGAAAATATTACTACTGCTCTCTGTTACCCTATTTTTGTACCAAATACATTTCATCAGCCCCTGTTCTGCTGCTGAGATCTCTCAGGTCTGAGTCACTCAAGGTGGACCTGGCTGTGTGTTTTTAACATAATGATTTATCACCTCTGCTATGAATTAAGGTTATCTACAAGATAAGTGACTAAAACCTATTTGGTGGTGCTAAATTTAATATACACAAATCTGTGTCATTACTCCAGCAGCCTGTCTCAAAAATAGCAAACTGCTAAATGGCTTTTTGGTGGTGATTCAAAATAGTAAATTATCATTAGAGCAAAAATAAAGCTCAATCATATCTTAGAGCAATCTCTGCATGGTTTTTCCTGTGCAGTGTTTGCCCATGAGCCTGGATTTTTGTTAGCCATTGAACACACATTCCAGTATCAGCTGCCAGTTCCTTGGCTGCTGTCATGCAGAAATAGAGATCTTTCTAAATTATGGTGGCCTTTCATTTTGCTTTGCTATCCTTTTCATTATATTTTATTTTTTTAATGATGTCTCTGACCTGAATTTCTCTTGCCTGTTCCGCTTGCCCTCAAATGCCAGTCTGTCTGTCACTGCCACCCACAGAAGTGCCCCTTTCTCCCTGCAGTCCCCCTCCCAAATGCCGTCACTTGGCATTTTTGTGCAGTGATCTGATGTGATTTGGGGACTTGACAGAGAAGTTGGGCCAGCAAAAGTTTGACCCTCCCTTCCTGCTAGCTCCCTTTCCTGGGCTCTGTGAGGCTTCAGATGTCTCCATCAGGGAGCCCAGCGCCAAGGGAATTGAATTTTAGCTTTGATAACGATTTCTCCAGCAGCTATCCGTGGTGCCTTTTGCAGCATCCGTTTTTCATTTTTGGGAATTCCAGCAGACACAAATGCACTCACTGTTTGTGCTAAAAGCTTTTCTAGTGGGTTGGAAGGGAGCTGCTGCTCGCTTGATTATGTTCATATCACAGCAAATTGCACTATAAAGTACCTCATAAAATACTCTGTTTCCATGGTGATCTACCTTATGCTTTTCCTAAAAGGACCCACTAGGTCCTGGGAGACAGACTCTACTTTCTTTGCCTGTGAGAAGATTAGTCACATCCCTTATTTTCCCCTTAGTTCTGCCATGTTTTCTTGAGGACACCAAGTAGTTTGAGTTTACTGATAATTTTTTTTCTCTCCGCCTTTACTATTCTGAAATATTAGATCTCGGCACATTAAAGCTCATCTGAGGATGTCCCTATGCACAAGGATGCAGTGCTAAAACTTGCGTTTGGAATTTCAAGTGGAAAATTAAATTTAAGCATAGGTTATTTTAAATGGGAATTGAAGTCAGTTAAAACTATGTGGTGATACTTCAGTGCTGCAATGCTAATTAACAAAAATTGAAAGAGAGAAGGCTGTGGGGACAGGTACCAGCCAGGTGGCACATCCTGATCCAGGTGACTTTCTCCTCTTCCCTGCTTCTGCCAATGTTCTTTGGTGGAGCCAAAACTGTATTTGCCTGAAGAAGGCTGTGGCTTGACCTGTGATGTTAAATTCATCTTAGACATCTGATTCCAGTACTCAGTGAAGCAAATTTTTGTTTCCCCTCCAGTTCTAATTTAAAGTTGTAGTTTTTCTGCATTAAAGCAACATTAAGGGCCTTTTCTGACCTGATAAATCCCAAGATGGCAAAACTTAAGGCTGAAATCACAGACCTGGACCTCTCAGTTGTTCAGTTATTTAAAGAGTCTCTGGTGCTGCATATTCTCATATATGGGAATGATGACGTGGAGTGGTAGCTGTAATTTCAGTCTTAACTCAGAATTCTTTATCTGCTAAAGCAAAATAGTTGTTTCAGTTCAGAATTCAGCAGGATTTTGGTTTGGGTTTTTTGTTGGTTGATAATTCTTCCTTGGTTTTACTCTGGAACTTGTAATGGATGTATTTGACAATATACTGAGGTTTTTCTTCCTTATTTTTTTTCAAAATTTTCTTTTTAAATTTTCCTTCT
>VZRN01006541.1:414432-446200 GCA_013397935.1 Dasyornis broadbenti | reverse complement strand
CCCCCCCCCCCATTACATGTGATTGCTTGGAAGGAACCATTCCTCTTTCCCAATTATACCCCTGTCTGAAAACTAGCATCACTCACTGTGGATTTTCTTTCCATCTCAACAATCTGTGTCATACTGTTTGGGGGTGGTTTGCTGTATTGTGGCAGGTAAAAATCTACTTGTTTCTGTCTTAACCATGATACTTTGGTACTTTCATGATAACTGTGATAACCTGTGCGTGCAAATAGGTGCTGTAACTGTCATAAGGGTGTTAAAATGATCCAGAAGAAGAGGGATCCATGAGGGGGAGGGGGCTGTCTTATAAATACACACTTCGAGTTCTTTCTGGGTGTTGAATAAAAGCATCACGTGATCTTTCCTCTCTCCAGACTTTCAGCCATCCAATGCTCTTTTCATAGCGGATAAACACTCTCTTCTTGGACACAGTTATTAGATGATAATAAGGATATTTTGGATGTTAGCTGCTTGTATTTCACATCTATCTGTGTCTTTTATTAATGGTGGCCATAAAAATTGCAAGTTATAAAAGTTAGAAAGCCAGTGGGTAAGTCGTGTAATATTAATGACTGATATTTCCTTGGCTCGTACCTGCTAAACTAATCCTTTAATAATAGTATTCCCACGTGAAACTGTGTTTTAGGGTTTTCCCAAATAAGCTTTTTCTCGTTTGACTCCACTCCTGAAGCTGACGCTGGCACCTGAATGGAACAGGTGTAGCCATTTCTAATGATGGAAGCATGGAACAAATTCCTGTTATTTATGTTAATGGTTGCAGTTGTGCCTATAAATAGGTCAGGAGGAGAGCTGGATGCGCTGGAGTCAGAGTCACTGAGGGTAGACTGAGCAAAAATGATAAACAGAAGTAGTTAAAAAGCCTGTTTCCTAAAGTTTTATCTCTGGCTGGCACAGAGCAGGCAGGATGGAAGGAGGGCTGCAAAAGGAGAAGTTGTAGCAGGGAGAGATTCATGGGGCAAAGAAAGGGGGATGTCAGGGGAAAGTATAATACAGTGAAAATGAGGTGTCTCAAGGGACATATAGAATCATGGAATGTCATGTTGGGAATGTTGTGGAAATGTGTTGGAATGCTGTGGCTTTCTCTGCTTCTTAAACCAGCAGCAGTGCAAGGTCAGGATGCAGAAGCCCTTTCCGTTTATCTGTGGAGGGGAGGAACAACATACACAACACTGCAACTCACTTTCTGTAAAATTGATGTTTGGGGTGGTTTTATTAGGGTTGTTTTGGTAATATTAAGTCATGAGGAAGATCCAGGGATCTTTCTTAGAATCATGAAGACCGTACTTCACAAATACCTTCCCCTGTCCCTTCAAAAAGAAGAAAAAAGTTAAAACCCTACAAATTGTCTTGTTGTGAGAGGTGAGTTCACCCTCCATGACCAGATAATGTCTTTTGTTTTTTTCCCTCCTCCATACACACAGCCTATATCTGTTCCCTTACTTTTTTGTAAGCACCTCCTGTATGATTTCTTCTGGCTGGTTTTACTTGCGGTGCAGCTTCCAGAAAATCAGTACCTGAGTTTACGTTCTCTTGTACAAAGAGAATAAACAGGCTTTTTAAATAGAAAACTCCTTTTTCAAAGTCAGCTAATGTTATGACAAAATCCATGTAGCTACACCAGGACACTTACTCATTGCCCTGCACTTACATAACGAAATCACATTTTGCCCCAAATGGTATCACAGCCTTTTCTTGTGTGAATATGTTCATGTTCCTCTCCTAAAACACACCTTTTCCTTGACTAGCACACAGTAACTGTCCAGTAACACAATTATATCTTAACCTCGGGTAATTAAATCTAACAGTCCCTGCAGTTTCTGTCTGTAAAGGACAAATCAGAAGTCAGGCTGGCTAAGTCACAATAAGGAAACCACTTTTAAAACACGAAGAATTTTATTGTGTTCAGAGTTACTGTAACAGTCACTTCCTACACTTCAGGAAAACTTGAACTGGGGATGGAGATGAGGTTTCAGCTTCATTTGCTATTTAAATGACCTGGTGGCCACTGTGGTGGCTTCAGTGTCCCCCATGGGGATCCCACAGCTCTAAGCTGTAATGCAGGTGAGTAGGAGCAGCTCACATCTCACTGCAGCCTCACCGTGGACACTCTGGAAAGCTCTGGGAATAGATTGGCTGGGGTTTTTTTTTTTGTTTGTTTGGTTTTTTTTTTCCCCCTTGATTATGTGAGGGTCAAAATATAAACTCTTCTTTTAAAAGTACCTGAAAATAGCTTTAAACTACAAAATGGATCCAGCACTTTGGAAGCCGTTACATTAATAGGTAGGAAACTCTGAGTGTGCTGGTGTCTCTTGAGGCTTCCACAAACAAATCCGATGACTTATTTGTGCCTCTGAGTAGCACACGCAGCATAATACTCATCAATTTATAATGGTCTGGAGTTTTGAGCAACATGATGAATAGCCTGATAAAAACACTAAAGAGAAGAAAAAAAAAGATGAAAATAGGGAAGCAATTTTCTCAATTTCATGACCCATATGTGATGCTTTTTAGAAATGTTTTGATGAGAAGATCTGATGAAATTTGTATTTCTGTGGGTGATGCTATTTGGGCTTATGTACATTAGGGTTTAAAATGATTCATGGATCTTTTCTCCATTCCAGATGTACTACTGAATTATTTCAAGTGTGCCAAGATGAAATACTATGAAATGCTGTTGCTGGGAGCAGGAAGCCCTTTTTTTTCCTTCCCTTTATTTTTAATTAGACAAGGTTTATTTCGTGACTGAAAGTCTTAAATCTTATTAGATAAACCTGAGAAACTCTAGTAATGCTCTCTAGATTTTATGATAAAATACAGGTTCTAATCCAAGACATGTTAATTACCCTTAAACTTAACAAGGGCATACATATTTCATTAAATTGTTTTAAATTCAACAGGAAAACAATTGGGAAGCAGCAACCAGTGCCTCTTGCTTTTTCATTACGTACCTATTGTGCGAATGATGTTGTTTGACTTTTAAACTAAAGCCTTGGCTGTACTCCATGATTTTGGGTAACTGATTATACATATTTAGCAAAGCAGTGGAATTCCAGAGCAAAACTGGGACTATTCTGTTGGGGACAGCTGGCCTGTGGCTTGACTTCATACTTGTTGAAACATTCCTGATGACTAAAACTGATTCCTCCTTGACTTTAAGCCCACTGATTTTATTTAAATTTTTTTAAAATAAGTTTATTTTAATTTTTTTAAAATAAGTTTGTCCTTTGCTGCATAAATAGTGGTCATAGGGGAGTTGTAAATTGAATGTTTCCTTTAAAACTACTGCTTCTCTTCTGCTCCTCTTCAGGAAAGATGCTGTTCTTGTTAAGGTATTTATTTACAACAAGCCCTGCAAGTTATTAGCTGGATTTCATTCCCCAGGGGTACCGTGCAGTGATGGCCTGGGTCAGAACAATTGTGATTCAGGGTTTTATTAGCATGAGTAATCCATGAACTCCACATGACCTGATGCACATGTGAGCTCTGGACAGCACTGAACCCAGTGCTGGGATGGAATTCCAGGTGCATTGCTGAGCTGAACATTCCAAAGGCAAATTCTTGCAGTTCTTTTCAGAAGTTGGAGGTGGTGAAGAGCTGCAGATATTAATAAGAATGGTGTTTGGCATTGACTTGGATGTTCTGGGAAGTTATTCCTTGGAAAAGCCAAGCAGTAGAGGTGCTGTCTGAGGAACGGCTGTTGGTGCTGCTCGTGTGATTCTGGTCATATTGCCCAGCTTTCCTGGCTCCAGAATTCCTGAGCCTGCTCCTCCTGCTGTGCGCCCTCAGGGAACACCCTACCCTGATATCTACAGAGCCTCAAATGCTCAGGAATATTTGTCTATCCTGCTAAGGGTCACTGGGTACCTTCTGTTCAGGTTCTCTACCAAGTGAATCATTTTGCTTTGGAGAAATTTAAGGGAAGGATGTGAGAGGACTTGCAGCTTCTAGAGCAGAGTGAAATCTTCCCTCAGTGTCTTGGAATTGGTGATTAATTTAAGCAAGCAGAGGCTGTAGTGGAGGTGCTTTTTGTATGCTCTGTCAGTAGCTTGAGTTTCTGTGCCAGATCTGTGGATCTGACTGGTGTAAGCATTAAAATAAGTGAAGTGCCGGGAAAAAACACGTGTGTTGTGTTCTCTTACACAAAGTTAGCTGGGAAAGTTATTCTTAACAATCAAAGAAATGACACTGAAGAGCTTAAAACATCAAGGTTCAAGAGTGTTCTCCAAAAAAACTTCTCTAAAATAATAGGCTGCTCATACAAGGTCATGGTCTTCATGTGAGGGAACAAGCCCAGTATGAAGTGTTTGTGTTTGGCCTTGCCAGCCAGTCATATGTACCAACTAAAGGGAAGGAGAAAAGCTCCAACTTCTTAAAAACAACACAACCCCCCCACCCTCCCCAAACAAACCAACAAAACCATGTCAGTTTGTGGGTGAGGACTTGAGCACATGCCTGCTTCATGCTCGAAAGGTTTCCTACTTAGTATAGTTGTTATATGAATTTATCTCAAATTTATCTCAGAATTTCCTTCTTTACATTATCTTCCAGATTTTGAAGAGACTGAAATGATGAAAGGGGACACTGTGCTTGCCATTCTTGGGAAAATAATTCTGGTGTGAATTTATTCCCCTCAAAATACTCCTCTAAAAATGGGTGCATGAGCCATGTCATGTTGTTCCTCCTCTGAGTGGAATCTGCTGCTGGTCCACCCTGTTTCCTGTAGTTTGTTTTTCTGCACGAAGTGGAAAACTTTGTCCTTGTTCTGGGAAGTAGCCTGGTGTAGTTAGGAACTAAAATTAATTTTGTGTATTTCTGGGCACATTTGAAACAGCCCTATGATGCTGTGAGATGCAATTCAAGCTGTGTTTTTATGAGCCACACTGAGTTCTCAAGTTTATCTTGTTTACAGACATAATTTTAGATCCATGGATTATTTGGAAATGTGGGTAGTTCAGCTCCTCTTAAAGGTACTTCCAGTTATGTTTCGTTCTTTCCTTTATTTCAGGCCAAGGTGTTTTCTGTTATTACTACAGCACCTGGAAGTTGTAACTGGTAGGAGAGAGTCTTTGTGCAGACATCTGTAACAAAAGCAGTAATTTATGTTTTTTTAAATGGAAGAGTTGCTTAGAATTGAGAAAATTGCTGTCTGAACAAAATGCTGATCTCCCAAATCCACAAAGTCTTGAGTCACTTGTCACTCCCCTAAGTGTGATTAATGATGTTTCCTTTTGAGGTCTTAGGGACATGCAGAGTCTCAAACGCTGCTTTACAAGGATGAAAAGCAAAAATCAGGCTTTGAATAGAAATTGTTTCTTCCTGTGTTAATTCAGTACTTTGGTAATGAAAAGAACTTGCTCCAGTTGACTATACCTTGAACTTGAGTTCTTTCTGCTGATGGCATTCAACTTCTATACTGCTCTGCCTTGATTTAAACCATTTTTATTTCGGTCTTCACATGTCTAGGAGAGAATTGTTATATTAAGGATTTGTGACCTTGGCAGCCCAAATGGAAGTGGTGTGATGTGTGTGTATGGTGTTTTACACTCTCCAATACCCAAATTGTGTATCTGAGGCTGTGGTGGTGTCATGCAGAGGGTTCTCAGTGTTCAGGGCACTGTGGGATCGTATGGATCACTCCATGATCGTGTTCAATCAACAGCACTCAGGTTACTCTTGATACACTTTCCACCCTAAGTTTTTTGATATTCATTAGTGGAAAATAAGAGTCCTGCTGAGCAGATTCACTGAGAAGATTTACTTGCCTCACTATTCATGTCTGCCCTAATTGGAAAATGACATTATTACTTACGGCTTAACTCTGAGTATTGACATTTAGCTTCCCATTTTAAATGCTTTGAATACTGGGCTGCACAGGCTTTATTAATGGCAGAGAGGTTCATTTGACTGGAGATGGATAAATTGTTTTCTCCATCAGTTTGTTTTTATTGTTTGAAAGCCAGATGGATTTATCTGTTGGCTGAAGAAAGCCAGACCTGAAATACAGCATTTTTTGCCCTGTCTGCAGGGCTGTAGTAAATATAGCATCTTTGGGTGAGGCCAATCAGCTGAGAATGAATAATCATTTCATTCAGCTGGCTTTTGTTTATACTTGAAATTTTTTTTTTTTTTAAAGCAAAACATTGCAGAACCTTTTTTTGGTTCTTTTCAAATATCCTTTAACTGCTTAATAGTATTGCTCTGTAGTGAGGTAAAATACCAAAAATAACATTATTTTGGTAATATTAGCTATTAGCAGGAAAATTTCTGCTCATTTATTTTTTTCCCTAATAAAGGAGAGGATGAGTTAGTGTGTTTGTCATTAAATCAGGTGCCTATTAATTCAGATTTTGGCAATGTAACTATTGCAGTATGCTTAACTTGGAAGCATTTCTGCTGTGGATGCGGCTTGCTACATGATAACATTTTCCATGAATTTAAGCTGATTCCCAGCTCTCCCTGTGTCCCACTCCCCTGAGGGGACAGTGGTGGCCCTTTGGGGGTGTTCCTACACCCATGGGAGTGGGTGGCTGCAGTGGGATGACATCCCTCACTGTGACCTGATTTCAGCTGATGAGTCTCACTGGTTGGCACTCCTTTTCCACCTTTTCATTGCTCATCCTCTCCCTGGTGGAATTCAGCACTGTTTGACTTGCTAACGCCAAGGACTTTCCTGGAATCTTGTGTGTCATCAGGTAGAACACAGGAAGCCAAGTAATGGACTCAGCTTTGGCAGCTTACCATGGAATGCTTTGGGTTGGAAGGGACCTTCAAGATGATCCAGTTCCACCCCCTGCTACGGGCAGGAACACCTTCACTATCCCAGGTTGCTCCGAGCCTCGTCCAGCCTGGCCTTGGACTCCTCCAGGGATGGGGATTTTTACTGAGCTTTGTCCTTTTTATAGATTATCTGAAAAGTGTGGTCTGAGAGGGAACTTCCCGTGCCCTAGAAGGCTTAAGAGTCTTTATAAAAGCCAAGGAATTTGGCTTTTAACCTCTTTTCCAGGTTTTCTGTCCTACAATGATATATAGTTCAAGGCCTATGGAGCACAAGAAGTGTTTAGTCTCACGTCGGGAGACACCATTAGCATTTATAGCCAGTTCTCCTTGTGCTTTCCAATAGGACCCTGTAATCTCTGGCCTTTACTGGATGGGGTATTTTTTATGTGTGAGAATAAGGCGTAAAACTTAGCAGTATTTAGAAAAATTATTTTATTTGTTTTTCTTTGCAGAATAGGAGAGTCTGGAGGGCCGGGATCACGGGACAATGCTGCTGGAAGGAATGTGAGCCACAGAACATGATTGGTGCCACAGTTATCCAGGTGGGCTCCTCTCTTTGCACCTCTCCTGGTTGCTCCATCACTGATCCTGAGCCAGGGAGGCTCTCTCAGCACCAGGCCAAAATTCTGCTTTCTTCAAGAAGTCCAAAACCTTCTAAGGCCTTTTATGCGTGTTTTGGTGTTAATTTTATCTGATTGTTGCATTTCAGCTGGTGTCTCATTAAATATTGCCCTGGTTTCTATCATGGCATAGGCTGAAGGTTCTAGTGTGTGTTTGCAGAAGTCTGTTGAGCACAGACAAAGTGTGGCCTCAGTAAATGAGGTGTTGAACCACAGGTGTGAAAGCAGCTCTGAGCCTTGCTCCAGACTGATGGAAGCTGCTCCAGGTGACTCAGCTGCGGCTCATCTGCTGCATTTCACCAGCCAAAAGCAGATGGGTAAAGGCCCCCATCATTGCCTTGCACACCAGTATTTAATGAATCAGTGCAGATTTTTCAAGGTGTTTTGAAAAGACATGTGATGTTTGGATGCTGCTTCATTTTTTTTTTTTCTTCCCACATAAATGAAGTGTTGGGGATGAATACTGAAAATCTTCATTTAGATGCAGTTCTGTGCTAAGGAAAGATGTTAAGGAGGCAAAGATCTGTCTTATATGATGGAGTTTAGGATTCTTCAAAAGCAATTCTATGTCCTGAGAACGATCACAGTCCAGCAGCACTGGCTGCCTTGAAGCTCTGAGTAAATAAATAGAGAAATAACAATTACATGGCTGCAAAGTGATGCTGTGGAATAGCAGCTGACTTTTCTACAAGCACCAGCTGGCAAGTGGGAGTAGAGAAACAAAGCAAACAGCCCAGAAAAGCAGGAGGAACAGCAGAGAGAGTCTAAAAACTGACACATCGGGAGCCTGGTGTGAAGAATAACAAACTCCTGTCACAGGATGTTTTGCATAGCAACAGGACTCTTGAATTCAAGTGGACTTTAGTGTCACTGCAGCACTTGCTTCCTGTGTGAGATAAAGAGCTGTTGTACCCTGAATGCGTTTTAATCTCTCTATCTAAATAGAACTAATAATTAAAAAGAATTAGCTGGAGGAAGCGATAGTGAAGTCTATTGATGCTGGAAGTGTTTCCTCTCATTTTGCTGTCAGAGGAGTGTGAACAGAAACACGTGGAAGGGAAGCAGATTAAAGATGAACTTTCCCAGCAGGTGCTGAGAGCTGTCTGCAAACGGCTTTGTCAATGAAGGAAGACATTGGTTGGGACTTGAGAGCACGAACCACTTCCTAACACACTTCACCATGCGCAAAGGGGTGCCAAAGGACCCAGAAATAGCTGACCTGTTCTACAAAGATGATCCTGAGGACATATTCGTGGGTTTGCATGAAATTGGACATGGAAGTTTTGGAGCAGTTTACTTTGTAAGTATAGTTCTTCCTTTTTTTGGAAAACAGACGTTTTAGAGGTTTTTCATCATTTGTAGAAGGAAGTAGTCTTTGAGTTTTTAGTGCTTTGTGTGAGTTAGTTTTCTGATAATACATCTCAAAAATCAGTGTTTCCAAACCACTCCTGATCTCTTTCATGTTCCTGTATTTATAGTATCAGTTGTCGATAGCCTTAATAGTGCACCCAACTATTCAGACCAAGTATAGGCTATTTTGTGCTGTTTGATGAAGTTGAATTTAAACAGCTGGAAATTAATTTGCCAAACTGAAATTTCAAGATACTTGGAGTTTATGTGCTTGAAAGTCACTGCAAATTCCTACGTGTCAAAAGCAAAGAGAAAGTCCTCAGAGGAATGGGAATTCAAGCAGGAAGGATGTATGGCATTCATTGATACAGTCAAGAGAATTCAATCTGGAAATGAGAAAACTGGTGCTTTTACAGTTGGTACCAAACAAAGCCAAATCCAAAATACTAGATTTGGAAACACTTACAGTCCAGTTGCCATTAGTGAAATGAAAATTGAATCAGTGTTAAAGCAAAGCTCAGTTAAAGACAAAGCTGCTTGGTAACACCGTCAGCCATTCAGGAGAATCAGGTTTACTGTAATTGGGGTTTCTGAATATCAGACATGAAAGTGTTTAGAAGATCACTTACACCTCTAGCTGGCAGTAGGTAGCATGAGTTGTTTTAAGCACTCCAATTCACTCTCTGGAGTTGTGTAAAATAATGGAGGTGTTGGTGGAGCTGTTTTTAAGACAGGAGCCTTAAATTTTATGTCTCATAAGTATTCCATGTGTGCTTGGAGGGATAGCAATATAATTCCTCAAGGTACAATCTCAAATATGGCCAAAACTGCTTCAGCAAGTGGCTGTTTTTCAGCGCTGTGAGTTGTCTCAGCCAGGAGCATCCCAAACCCTTGGGGCCGCCAGGACTTCCCCCTGAGCTCTGGGAAGGTAGCAGTGTGTCCTTCAGTGACAAATCCCAGCTGGAAGGAGAGATACTGTGGTCAGGTGGAGCTACTTGGAATTAATGTGACAGACAGAAATAAAGCATTAATGCATCTGTTGGAGTAAAACGATCTTTTCTGTGCAGAATCAGGGTGGCAAATAGATGGGAAAGGGCTTTGCCTTATCCCCAAGTTTTCAGCTTTCTCTATCTCATTTGAGGAGGGTGTGCTATGAGGGGCCTATATCACCTCCCTTCAGTAATTCCTGTGCTCCATTGGTTCCCCCAACACAATTTTTCTTTGAAGTCACCATATGCCTCCCAAAATGTCATTAGTTAATATGTTACTTGAAAAGAGGATTTACCACATTTAGCTCCTATTATAGTCTGAGCTTTTAACTGCCACTAATTTTTTGTCCCGAAAATGGTTGGAAGTACAGAGATCTCAGCAACTGTTTTAAGACCAAAAGCTTGAAGTTTTCTGCCTTTAACATGCAGAAATGAGGGCAGTGCCAGTCCAGACAAGGAGAGATCTTTCCAAAACTGAGATTTTAGCCTCCAGTCTCCATCCCTGCATCATCCAGGCTGCAGAAAAGTAGAATTTTGATAGCTACATAATATTCATTGCAAAACTAAGATCTGGTGCAGTGAAAAGGAAAGCTTTTTAATGGAGATAAATTCCACATTGGATCATCATCTTGAACCTGGAAATTGAAATAGCTATTTAAGAATATCAGTGTTGTATGGAGTTTTTGGATGAAATCATGGAGATTTTGATACACCTTCCTATTTGTTTCTTTGGAAAACATTTTGCTGAAGATGTATCTAAAGCTATTTCTACTGCAATTCCAATAACACTGTGTTTTGCATGGTCTCAGTGGCTGCAATATTGGGCCTTTTACTTATCAACAGAGAAATGGCACTAAGTCTGAGGGAAGAACAGTGGATATAGACAGATAAAATCAGGGGAAAATGCCCTAATAGTTTTCTGGTAAACCTTATCCTGAGGAAGATATCTCTGAGGTGTAGGAGCTTGCAAGGATATAGGAGAAAAAAGCCTGCATTTGCCACAGGCACAGCTCACTCGGCAGGGGGAACCTTTTTTTGTTCTGTATCTTGCCTTTTTCAATCTTATTCTTTTTCCCTGCTCCAGGCTACAAATTCCCACACTAATGAGGTGGTGGCAGTCAAGAAGATGTCTTATAGTGGAAAGCAAACGAATGAGGTGAGAGGAATAAAGGCAACTGTGCATTCAGGAGCTGTGGTAGCTCTAGTGTAAATGTGAGCAGTGAAATGAGCTGCAGGTTTGGTCTGACCCCAATAGAATAACTTTTAATGCCGGAGCTGCTGCTCCCTTCCATGGGAATCATGGAGGTTGGGGGAGGGAAAATGAGTTTATGCAGATTTTGACAAATAGTTCAGCTTAAGGAAGTGAATGGGGATTCAGGATGCCTGGATGGGGCTTGTTTCAGAAATAATTCCATTAAGACATGCACTAAGAGCACACTGGCCACTGGAGCACATCTCTCTGAAATTTAAGAAACCCTCTTGAGTGATCTATAAACTAAAATTGGACAAGCCTGCCAACATCAGTTTCATTTCAGTTGTTGCTTGTTAATTGTTCCTCTTCTCTTTGTGTTGAACTTGGCCCCACTGTTCCTTTGGACTGGTGTGTGGATGTGCAGTGCAGGGTGTGTTTGTTTGTTAAGAGCAAACAGGGATGGTTTAAAGTAATTTTTCCTTGCTTGCCTTTTGGTCTCCCAAATGTCAGTGGTTTTGTCCTATGTTACAGGAGGTGAGCAGCTCACTGCTACTCTCTGTAGCACTTATGGTGTCTTTTGGATTGATGTTCCAGTTTCTTACTAAGTTTGAGACCACTGAACAGTTCAATTTGCTAAGTAGCAGCATTTAAGTAAAATGTATTGCAGTTAAAATGAGGAAAAAAAAATTTTTTGCAATCCTCAAGCTGTTAAATATGTCTTGGGGGGTAGTGCAGTGCAGTAGGCACCCAGACAATGATTTACAGCTGTGCTTTTGCTGCTCTGACATAGCATCTTCATACTGTAAAGCAGATTTATGGTCACTTTTCAGACTATCGCACAGCGTGTGGTGTATGAAAGGATGCCGAGGATTAAGGAGAGAAATGTATTTATACTTTTTACATTGTCTTTTCATTAGAAATGGCAGGATATCATCAAAGAAGTCAAGTTTCTCCAACAGCTGAAGCACCCCAACACCATAGAGTACAAGGGCTGTTACCTGAAGGAGCACACGGCGTGGGTGAGTGAAGGAGGGGAATTTAGAGCAAATGGACACTGCAGCACTCAAATCCTCAGCACAGGCAGAGAAATAGCTTTGGGTTTGTGGTGAACAACACTAAAAGTCAAATTTGTTTTTTTCTGATGGAAAACTAGCAAAGCCTACTAACATTGTTTTTCTTAATCTAAACCACCATGTGATTTGAATTTTGAATGTAAAGACTTTTTCAAAATGCTTCAAGGGATGCTTAAAGGCATGATTTTTTTTTTTTTTTCAGTTGGTTATGGAATATTGTTTAGGATCAGCTTCTGATTTGCTAGAAGGTAAGTTTTATATATCTTGGATTTTGTTATTGCTAGTGCCCCATTTGAGTATGAAGCTGTTTCCTCACAGAGGTTTTGCAGATGGTAGAGGTGGTCTGTCTGTCCTGCTCCATTCTCTAGGTAGAATTTGAGGCAGATAATTGGCATACACATTTTTATTTTGTCAAATGAAGGTATAAAGGTGTACAGGTATGTTCCTGTAACCTGTGCCTTTTTAGGCTGCCTGTTTTCTGAATATCCATAATGAAATCCTGCAGAGATCACCCTTGTCCTTGCCTTGCAGGTTTTTAGAACAAGAGGTTGATATGACCTCAAAACTAGAACAGCACCTGCAAAGAAAGGGAATCAAAGCCAGAGTTTACAAAAACTAGTGTTCCTTGGGGGCCAAGATTACAGGATGGTTTGGGTTGGGAGGGACGTTAAAACCCTCACAGAATTCTTCCCTAATTTCTCTTTGTAGCAGATTGGGTGGGATTCCATTTCTTAAAAGAACACTTTCTCTTAAAAAATCTCATTTGTTTTCTTCTGTTTTGTTTTTTTCCTTAATTTTTTCCCCGTAGTTCACAAAAAACCACTCCAGGAAGTGGAGATTGCTGCCATCACCCATGGTGCCTTGCAGGGGCTGGCCTACCTGCACTCCCACTGTAGGATCCACAGGTAAGGCTGGAGCTTGGTGCTGCTGCTGCCTTTTCAGCTGCTGCTGCCTGGAGTCTCAAAGCTGCTTCACTGGGTTTAAACAGCCTTGGGAAAAGTTATTCTGCCAAAATTTTCTCTGTCTTGTTGGCAGTTGTTCTGTGCAGAACAAAGTCCTCACGGGAATGTTGCACTAAACACTAATAGAAAAATACCACGCTAAATTTGTCAAATAAATTGGAGTTCACTAAGCTAGACCATTTTTAAGACTAGATATGTTTTAATATTTACATGTGAATAAGTAAAACTTTATGCTTTCAGAAATCAAATGATAGAAGTGTAAGTCAGTGATACCTGAGGAGAAATCAGAGTACTTCTTTCCATGGAAGGGGGCAGAGCTCTGAAACAGCTGCCTAGGGATGGCATGGATTCTCCCTCTCTGGAGACATTCCAAACCCACCTGGACACGTTCCTGTGTCCCCTGTTCCAGCTGACCCTGCTTTGGCAGGGGAGTTGCACTGAGTGATTTCCAGAGGTCTCGTTCACCCCCAGATTTATTCTGAGCATCTGTGACCTGGATTTTGTCCAAGGGGTATTCCCTTTTAATTTCTGAGCTGGGAAGGCAAATCTGCTCTCCCAGAAATGAGGACCAGTGACACCTTTCTGGGGTTGTGGCAGAAAAGGCAAAGCGAAAGAGCGAGCCCTGGCTGGGCAGGGAGCAGAGGTGTGCTGCTGAGCACAACTCCAGGGAGAAGTTCCTGTGGCAGCGGGAACGGCGAGGCTGACGGAGAAGGGACCGAATTTTGGAATTGGGGACCAAATTTTGGGAGCTGGGACCTAGCGCGGAGGGGCCACCTGGTGGCGAGTGGGCGGCACTGCAGGCCCCGCGCCCGCTAATCCCGCGTCGCGCTGTGTGTGAAAAAGGAGGTAGTTATTGTTGTTACTGTTATTTAATTGCAGGCACGAGGGTAGCTGATATGTTGCTGGTACCTGATGTGGCTGTTGAGCCACAGTGTAGAATCACAGCATGGTTCGGGTTGGAAGGGACTTTAAAGTTAATCCTGTTCCAAGCGTTGTCCAACCTGGCCCTGGACACTTCCAGGGATGGGGCAACCAGAGCTTCTCTGGGCAAACTATGCCAGGACCTCACCACCCTCACAGGGAAGAATTCCTTCCTAATTTCCCATCTAACCCTGCCCCCTGGCAGTTTGAAGCTATTCCCCCTTGTCCTGTCTCTCCAGGCCCTTGTAAAAAGTCCCTCCCCATCTTTCTTGTAGGGTCCCTTCAGGTACTGGAAGGCCACAATTAGGTCACCCCGAAGCCTTCTTTCTTCCAGGCTGGACAATTCCAGTTTTCTCCGCCTTTCCTTTTAGGAGAGTTGCTCTATCCCCTTGGTTGTTGTACAGGGAAGGTGGCACTGGAGATGATGGCGAAGGACACAGCCTGTGCTGTCTCTCTTGCACTTTTGAGGTGTTCATTCGTACACACACAAGACTTCAGCTCTTGTCCTGCAGCAGAAGTGTCAGGATGTATGAGTAGCACACGTGTATGAAAAATTCCATAATACTAGTTTAGAAGCAGTGCTGTTCTGGGGTTGGGGGAACATTGGTTACTCTGGGCTTGCTGCTGAAACACTGTCAGTGATTTCCTCTCTCTGTGTTTCTCTGTCCTAGCATTACCTGCCCTCTGGCTGACAGGATATCCTGTCCTTGCCCTTTGCAGACAAAGGCATCTCACCAAAGTTGGTATCATGCTAAATTATGGTTTTTCTCTTTTTCTCTTTTTTTTTTTTTTCTCTGTTAAAGGGATATTAAAGCTGGAAATATTCTTCTAACAGAACCAGGTCAAGTGAAACTCGCTGATTTTGGGTCTGCATCTATAGTCTCCCCTGCCAACTCTTTTGTGGGAACGCCTTACTGGTGAGTGGAGCCTGTAGTGTTTCAGTCCCTTGCAAAACTGCTCTCTTTCCTTTCCAGTGCTTTACAATATGAAAATTATATCTGGATAAAATCTTCATTTAGCCAAATAGTTTTCCTAACATCCCTGCATCCAGATCTTCAGGAAGTGTGTCCGTAAGTAGAGGTTTAGGCTGTGCAGTGCTTGGAAATGGCTCCACTGTTGCAATGACACTGGCTTAAAAATAATTCACACTTGCCATAGGTGATGGGACTGACACATTCATGGAGCAAGGAGATCTGACTGGAAGTCACACAGCTACTTTAATCCTATTTGAAGGAATTGCTGAGGGGTCACCTGAGTTCCTTGGCACTGCCAGCACCTAGGACCAGCACAGCTCCACACTCCACTGCTTTTGTGGCAGAGGCCCCAGGGCAGTGCTGGGAGGTCACTGTGGCCCAGCCTTGGAATGAGGTCGTTTGGCAGGAAGCCTGGTTTTGGAAGAACACAGTTTAAGAGGCTGAATTTTTCTCTTCCTTCTTTCCTCCCCTCCTCTTTCTTTTTTCTCCCCTTTCTTTTCCCCTCTTTCCTTTTGCTTTTCCCTTTTTCTTGGACAAGTTGCTGGTGTGGACAATCCTTGGTCCATTCCAGCATGGTTTTCATCAGCTCCCTGCTGGCTCTCCTGGTCTGTGGCTCTGCTAAAGCAGGTCAAACCACCTCAATTTGTGTTCTGGAGTCACCCCCCATGTCCCCTAAACCAGCCTGTGCTCTGTGGTTGGCAGGATGGCACCAGAGGTGATCCTTGCTATGGACGAGGGACAGTACGATGGGAAGGTGGATGTCTGGTCTCTCGGGATCACGTGCATCGAGTTAGGTGAGTGAACACACAGCAGCTGAGATGGATAAGTAGCTCTGCAGTGGGTTAGGAACTCCTGAAAAAGGGGAAGGTCCTTGTTCCTTGTTAATTTCCCCCTTTGAAGCACCTGACTTGGAAAACTCTTGAGAGTTGAGTTAAATCTTTTACTGGCTGGCAAAGCAGGAGCAAGGGACTAACACTGTGCTTTCACGTTAGCCTGCTGTGCTCAGTTATTCCCTGGAGAACCAGAGCATTTTGCTCTTGAGTGAGTAAACCATGGTTTGTAATCTGTGTTTTCCAAGCTGGACTCTGAGAAAGTTGTTCCAGATGTTGTGTCAAGGAAACTGGTGTCCTAAGGATTGTGTGTGAGAAGGCACCCCCATTTAATTTTCAGTTCTTATTTCCCTGCTCTCTGAAACAAAAATCTTCAGTCTCAGCTGAAAGTTTGTGCCATGAATCATCGTGGACAGGTTCTTCGCGTGAGGAGGAAAGAGTTTGCACTGCAAAGGGCAAATGATACACATTCACAGAGCCTGGGGCAGAGGTGGATGTGATGGCAGGTACATAGAGCAGACTCTAAGTGTGTTTCAAGTCTAAATATTGACACTGCATGTGCTGAGTAGATAGTTTTCAAAAATTAGTCTTGATATGGATTCTATTTACCTTAACAGCAGTACATCAATAACTTATTGTGGGGGTGAGTTCACTGAAAATGTTATTGATAAATGTTTAATCAGCAGAAATATGTGTGAGATAACAAAGAGTGCAGAACGGGAAGAAATGTCTCCAGAATTGAGATGGTGTAAATAACCAGTAACTAACAGTACTGTATTTCATGTGCCAGCATGCTGACACAGTGTGTATTTTGATATAAAGAATACCAAAATCAGAAGATTTAGACTTCTGTTCTTGTGCATGGCCACTGATTTTTGTTCGTATGGAGTTCAGGTGTGTCAAAACCTCTCAAGGAGTAAATCCCAGCAGTAGGAGAGAGATCGTGCAGACGCAGGCTTGGTACCTGAATTTCTGTGGAGCTTTTCACTCAGGAACCTCAAAGCCCTTTTACAGAGCTGATGGATTTGCTTTCTTTGAAATTACCCTTTTGAGAAGGACTAAACATTTTAAAACTTCAAACTTTGCATGATTCCGTCTGAAGATGAGGTCAGGCAGCAGTGGGAGGTAATCTCTTGTTGAGGAGTACTTGGCTTTTCTTTGGATGCTAATGTCTTAATTCCTTGCATAACTGAAGTAAGTAGTGGTTAAGGAAGAGCAGATGTGGTGGTTTGCCTGCATGCTGCATGGCAAGGACAAGGGGCTGCCCTGGCCTGAATGGACTGAAAAATCCTGGATCAAAGATCTGTAGGGATTGATACAGCATGTCCTGGTCCTGAACTGTGCCTAAGCTCAGTTTTACTCAGTTTCAGCTGATTTTTCACAACAGATCAGGTGTGAGCTGTTGCAGTTAAGAAAAAATTTACTGCAAGCTCTTCCTTATAAGTTGTATCCTGCTGTCTTTGGATTTTTGTCATCTCTCTCCAAGTGAATAACAGCTTTCCTTGAGTGGGTGCCCTGGTCTAACCTAGAATATTAAAATAATTGGCCTAAGTGTGATGGTGACAGCACTGAGTATTGATTTAGCAGTAGCACCCTGCTCATACTTCCATACATTGCTCCTTTCTTTCCAGACAGCTTTATCATACCTTTCTCTTCTCTTTCCAGCTGAAAGGAAGCCTCCACTTTTCAACATGAATGCAATGAGTGCCTTATATCACATAGCCCAGAACGATTCCCCTACATTACAATCAAATGAATGGTAAGAGAACCATTAAAAGCTGATTTCTGCTGTTTATTTCCCTGAAAATGCTCTGTGACTGCACAGTTCAAACCTGACAAGGAAAGTATTGGTTGCAGTGCAGTGATTTGCCTCACATCATGCTCATGTATAGGCTGGCTCAATTTTGACCTTCTGTCGCTCTGGCTGTTCTACAACCTAAGTGTGTGGAGTTGTTAATTCTGGGGCTGCAGATGCTGTAGGAATTAGAATGTTCTTAGATGCATTAAACCAGCCATGGCTCAGTACCAGCTAAGTTTCCAGCTGCCAAAGATCCCTGGCAGAAGAGCTGTTAGCATTGCTGTGCAGCTGAAATGTGGAGCAAGGGAAGAGAATGTGGAGGAAATTGGATATTTTTGTCAGTGGGTGACTCCAAAAGCCCTCAGACCTCCGTGGCCAGTGAATACTCCCCACGTTCCAGAATCTGAGCTTGGATACAAGAGTTATTCTGTTATTCTGTGAGAGAAAAGGGCTTGCCCTGTTTCCTGTTCCCTCTGCCCAGGAGTGGAATGTTGCTGTGGGGTGATGCTTGGTGGAGTCTGCTTGAAACAAAAGCTCCTGGAGTGGTGTGAAGTTTTCCCGTTTCTCTGCTGGGTATTTAAGCAGCCCAACTGTTTAATTGCTGATAATTTTATCGAATGGTTATTTTATCAAGACCACTCCAGTATCCTTATTTCATCCTCTCTGTTTTGTCCACTTTCCAAGATTCCAGGAGCTTGCTCTCCTGCCCATGTTCTGTGCAGGATTTGCAATGCAGAGCAGGGACAGCTGTAAATAACCACAGCTCCAGATCAGTGTTCCTGATTGCAGGCACTTATTTATAGTGCCCTGTTTGCTCTCTGAGGGCACAGGCAGCCAGCCTTTTGCGCTGCTTTGCAGTTCAGTGGCACCTAAAAGATCAGTTTGCTTCTTTTCAGTTGTGATAAAACCTCATAGAAAGCCTCAAGTGTTGCTGAACTGAGCATTGAGGGGCTCTGCTGAGGCAGGGTCACCTCTGGGGGGCAGCTCCCAGAGATCAGTAAGTGCATTTCTGGAGTTCCCAATAATTCCATTGTCATTTGTTTTTAAGTACTTGAAGCAAAATTGTAAATAGTGACTTGTACACGTAGTTCTAACTTGGTTTTCAGTGTGTGCTTGGGGATAGTTTTGTGTCTATGTTGTTTCAACAACCTTTGACTGGGAAAGGACTGATGGGATCAACTTGGAGGTTAGAAAAACCCAGTTATTTTCTCTGCCTTAGAACTTAAGAACAAATTAGTAAAGGTTTTTCTTTTGCTTTGCACTAATAAGTTTGAATATATTCCAGATCCTAAGCTTCTTTTTTTCATTTAGACTTTTTAAATTTTTTTTTTTTATTTGCAGGTCAGACTCCTTTAGGGGATTTGTTGATTACTGCTTACAGAAAATACCTCAGGAAAGGCCATCCTCAACAGATTTGTTACGGGTAATTTATCAAATCTTTTCCAGAAATTTGGGGGGAAATCTGTTTGTCTGCCAAAATAATTGTAGAGATGGTGAACAAATATTGCCCTTACAAAAATACACTATTTGGTTGGTTTTTTGGTTTTATTTTTTCGTCCATTCATGCATCACACTTAGCAGTTAAAAGCAGCATTAAGGGCATAGGCCAAGGCTGCCTTCCTCCCATAATCAACCCAGCAAACCCAAAAGTTTTTTAAATCCCTTTTAATGGTTCCTTTACTGAACCCAATTAATTAAACTTGTTTTGGAGATAACTGGATCATTTTGGGAAGGGTTTTTACAGGTCCATAGTTGCCAAGAGCCTGTAGGAGGGGAACCCGGGAGTGATGTGTATAGAGTTTGCCATGGTATTGTCAGTGAATCAGTTCCAGTTTCAGTCATTTGGTTTCAGTTTACCTGGAAAATAGAGGAACTGTTTACAGCTCCAAGGGCTTTGCTTTTGGAAAATTCAGGAGCAGCCTTCCATTAGAAGGTAGAGGGGGTGTGAAATCCTGTCCAGCCCCTTTTCCATCAGGCTTTGGCTTTTCTTTTAAGTAGTCCTTAAAATTGCTGTCCCTCTGGCTGCTGGTGCCTCTGACCTCTCCAGGTAAATGATGAAGGAGCTGTTTGTGCTCCCTTTGGCACCTGGTATATTTTTTTTTTTCCCCTGTGATCCATTTGCGCTGTGGCAAATAATCGGTGTTTTATTCCCTGGTTCTACTTGTAGCATCCTGACCAGCTAAAAGGTTTATGTTTGGGTTTTGGAATGATTCATTCCTGGGGACTGGCTGCCTTGCTGCTCTCTAGGAACAGGCTGAGTTCATTGAAGGATGTGATTTCAGGAGTACCTTAGGTTGGAGTCTGTACAAGCAATTAGAGCTCAGATCTGAGTCTGAAATCCTGTATATTCAGTGTTTTATATTTTATTTATATTTATATCTGCCCTACACTTTCCATGTGGTCACATTTTAATATTTGAGTGCACACATAGAATGGATTTAGGTCCAGGATCATTGTTCCAAATGCATTGCTGCTTCCTAAAAATTATCTACAATGAGATAAAAATGGGTTCCTTTTCTTCCTAATCATAAATAATCTGCAGATTGTTACTGTTCACAGAGAAATAAGTGGTGGTTATCTGTGTTGAGGAGCAGAAATGATTCATTTTGTTTCTGTGTGAAATGATGAACTTTTAGCTCTGATTCAAAAATAAACATCATCAATACGAGCAAAAAATGGCTACTGAAATGACTGGCTGTCCCCACTAGCAAACTCAAATGCACAACAGTTTGAATTCAATTAAAAACAAGAAATCAGCTTGTGGCATGATGCTTTCCTTGTTTATTTACAAATCATTACAAGATAATTAGCCCATCCTTTTGGCTCTTTTGTTGAAGGTTTCTGTTTTAGGGAGGGCTGGGGCTCCAGGTGCTGGTTATTCCAGCTCCGGGGGATGAATTCACTCTTGAGCTGAGCTCACAGAAGAGCTCTGAGGCTAAGCAGGCAGATGTGATCTTCCCAAGAATTTCCTTGCAGGTGGGTCCAGCTGTTGAGTCTCCAACAGAAGCCCATTGTGACATTTGCAATGTGCAGTAGAGAGCAAATTTTTCTCCAATTCCTTTTTTTTTTCATTGTAAATTTCTGTTTTCACTGTCAATTTTTCTACAACTATGCAGAGGATGTTCGTGCCCTAAAGCCACCCGCCTTGGGACCTAAGCAACACACCCAGCTGTAGTGATACCATAGAGATTACTGGCAAGTGTACACTCAGGTTGTCTGCTTCAGCCAAGGTTAAATGGGAAAGCTGGAGGTTTTTATGTCCATTGCCAGCTGTACAGTTTAGGAGAATGTATCTGATAAATCGGAGAAGAGGCTTTAATCATGCTCTTAAATACCATTAAAGAATTTATTAAGTCTGCACTTAAAACCTGTGCAGGAGTTGGCAAGAGCCTGGTTTTATTTCAACTCTGGCTACAAAAGCTTTAGGTATTAATAAACCTTGTGGTCTCCTTGCTGGTTTTATGTGTGAATTGGAATAGATGGATGCAGGATAAATCTTTGCAGGTTGATTCTTCTTTGTCTTGGATGCATTTTGTTCATTCCTGTGCCTCCAAGGTTTGAAGTGTCACCTTGTGTGTCTTGAGTGAACCAACTCAGGAAGAGACAAATTATCGGTGTAACCCGGAGAGCACAGTAAAACTGACCCCAACCCAAGCTCAGTGTGTATGGAGTCTTTCAGGATGAGTATTAACAGTTATTGAATATGAACAGATAACTTCCAGAATGGGAGCTGTCACTTGAGGGGTCTCAAAAGTCCCCATGTCCCTGGTTTTACACATCTGAAATCAAGTGTTTGATTTCCTTTAATTCAGCATGATTTTGTCCGCCGGGAGCGACCACCCAGGGTGCTCATAGACCTCATCCAAAGGACCAAGGATGCAGTGAGGGAACTGGATAACCTGCAGTACCGGAAAATGAAGAAAATCCTGTTCCAGGAGACACGGAATGGCCCCCTGAACGAGTCCCAGGAGGAGGAGGAGGTACTCGTGATGTGTTACTCCATTTGCACTCTTACAAGTAATTTTAGGCCCAGGGACATGTTCCTGTCCTTAGGGTGGCGGAACAAGCACTGCCTGGGTAAGGAATGTTGTTGGAATATCATCTGGATCAGCAGAGAGACAGGATAAGATAATGAGTGATAGTAGTCTTTACTCAGTGTTAAAGCTGCTAATTACTGTACATGTAAAACTTTGGATTTTTTCCAGTGCTGGCCTTTCTTCTGGAAGCTTTAGGGAAGAAACTCACTCTGAGGGAGGTTCTCTGTGAGAAGTGTCTCCCAGCCTGCGTGGAGGAGGGTCTTTGACAACCCAAGCTTTTCTTTCTCATCTGCACAGTCAAAACAACTCCATTAAAGTTAATATTTTTTCAATTACCATAACTTTACTGTAGAGTAATTGGCCTCTCACAAGCTGAAAAGCAAGTCACCGAATTAGTAAGAATTATTTTTTAAAATTCTTCAATGTTGAAGAAGAAAAAGGTTAAAGACCTAAAATGCAGTTTCTGTTTAAATCTTGTAATAAACAGCCCACTTAATCAGTGTATGATAATTGACCGTAACTGTGGCTGAGAGAAGGAAACCAGTCATTTTTCAATTGATGAGCTTAGATGGAAATTAATGTCATTTGGTGCAGACACAGTGCATAAATAAATCCATGACTGCTTCTCAATGAAAAACACTGACAGACAAATTGATGTCTGTATTCCTTTTGCTGCAGTGGAGTGAGGCCGTAACACACAGTGAGGTGCCCAAGCTCAGAGTATCTTCAGGGGCTTGGGTTTGAAGTTTGGGTGGGTCCAATGCTCCTTTAAAGCTAAACTGGAGCTCTGGTTTAAGAAATGGGCACCTGGGTGTCAGGTGGAGTTGCAGGAGGCAACTGGGGCTCTTTGCTCCCCTTCCCTGTGAAGGACATGCTCCAAAGGAGCAAGAACAGCCACTGCTGCGATTAAAGGTACTCTCCAGCTTCCAGAGCCAGAGCTTAGCTGGGGAATTAGGGCATTGTCAGACTTCTGCACTGAAACCTGTCAGCAGAGTGACAGTGCCAGGAAATGGCGTTCCCACTTGGCTGTTCAGCACTTCCAAGCTCAACAGGAAACACGTGGTAGTGTTTGACTCCAACGTGTGTCTTCTGTTCCTCCTGGTCCCACTCCTCAAAAAACCAGGGAAAAGAGCTGTTGTATTGACAGGGTTGCAGCTGACACTCTGCATGTGCACAGCATGCTCTGCACTGACCCCTGAGCCTGTGTCCCACCAGAGGAGGTTTTATTGCTCGTGTGTGTCACTAACTGGGCAGGGAAAGGACACCCAGCACATGCAGCAGTTCCTGCTTAACTGGGGACAGAACCTGCTCGACTGGAAATGCCACCAAGCAGCTCCTTATCCTAACTTGGACTCTCTAAGGTGGAAGAGGAGCCTTACAAATCTTTAACATGCAAAATGTTACTAATGCTTTCCTCAGAGCCCTTCCAAGAAGGTTAAAGTTGAAGTCAGAAGTCAATCCTAATATTCCACATGCAATCTCACCTCTGTCCTTCCCGCATAGATGTTTGTTAATTACACTCATCTCAGAGCCTTCATTATGTGATTTCATCTGCAACTTTATATAAGCACCCTGAAAATATTTCCATTCTCCTGTGCCTATGTTGTCTGTAAAATAGTATTATTCTGGATTTTAAGTGCTCTCATGCAGGTTCTGAATGATATGCTGATTGCTCAAAAAATAATCACACAATCAAAGGCAAATCTGTCAAGTCTCGATTTTATCTTTCTGTCTGTCTCCAACAAAATGAGTTCCCTCTTAATTGATTTGTAATGGAATTCTCCCCAAGCTCCCTTCAGAGGCCAGGGCAAACTGGATGCAGCAGCAAGCTGCTCATTTTAGTGAGTCAAGGCTGCTTCACACCAGGAGCTGAAGGATGTTAAGAGTTCTGTCTTCACTGTGAGCTCCTTGCAAGCCTCTTCAGTGGCACTAGTTAATTACAGAGGACTCCATAAATTCTCTAAATCAGTCCAGTCTAAGTGCATGCTCTGGGATTACTGTACTCCTGTGAGTATGGAACAAGAAAAAAGGCTACTAACTTCTGATATTTGTCAGTAGAATCAAAAATACCTCTTATATGAGGAGTATTTATTTATGCTTTTCCAAGTCTTAACCCCTGTAAACCCCTCAGGCTTGTCTGAGTCAGCTGCTAAGATTCTTCACTCACCTTTATCTTGGCTAAAAACACAGGGTCAAGGGGTTTTTAGCTTGATAAAATAGAATTGCTGACTGTAGAGGTTAAAACCTCTACACTATGTAAAACGTATTAAATAATAAATAACTGGGTTTGTTGTCTTTATATATTTTCTGATTCAGGAAATGTGTTATAGCATATCCTGACTTGGAGCATTTTTTTAATTCAAATTTGGATCAAACTTAAATTCTTTTAATTATGAGGCTCTTTCCACCAGCCATTCTGGATGTCTTCCATCAAGCCAAGAGCCATGCCCAGACTTAAGGGTATGTGGCAAAAAAACTGCCTTGAAGCCTGGTGTAGTAAGATTGCAGGGGAAAAGGCAGAAGCTGCCTGCCCCATATGGGGCATTCCATAACTCAAACAGCCCTTTGAAATATGTAGTTGTCAAAATAATGCCTTGAAATCTGCAGAGTTGCCTTTAAAATAAACTTTGAGCGTTGCAGGCACATGCTGGGCAGGTGATCTCCTGCGGGATCTGTAACTGATGCCCCTTGTTTTATAGGACAGTGAGCATGGATCAAACCTGAGTAGGAAGATGGACAGTCTGGGCAGCAACCATTCCATCCCCAGCATGTCTGTGAGCACAGGCAGCCAGAGCAGCAGTGTGAGCAGCATGCAGGAGGTCCTGGATGAGAGCAGCCCTGAGCTGGTCATGATGCATAGTGACGAGAGCACCATTAATTCCACCTCCTCCGTTGTTCACAAGAAGGTACGTGTGTCCTGGTGCTCATGTGCTGAGAGCAGGAGCTGCTGCTGGGCTTGCCAGAGTCACGGTCTATGGGGTTTTTGTCTTCAAAAAATAACCTCTGCCCATTAAAAGAGGTTGCGACTGAAAGAGCTGTCAGTGCCTAGGCAGGGTCACCCAGACTCCCCGCATGCCCAGCTCTGCATGTGCACCTCTTCCTCTCTGCTTGGGACATCCTCGTTTCCTTGGGAATGCCTGTCCTGTGTCCTGTGCTGTGCTGACAAGTGGTCCTGGCAGCCAAGCTAACCCTCTGCCAGGCACAGTATGTGATTAAATCCTGCCTGCACTCGGATTTCCCTCATGAGGGGTGGAAGTGTGCAGAACTTTGGACCCTTCCCATGAGGTATGTCTGGATTCAAGTTCCACTCAATGCTTTTCTCCTCCTTTGCTGCATGCGGTGATCTGTTGCCTTTTGTTTTCTTAGGGCTGGATATCAGGCTAAGGTTGTCTAGCTGTAAGTCAGCATCTCCACTGTTTGTCTGACTCAAATAGTTTTGGCTTGGCCCTAGCAGTGTCATTTGCTAGTGGGCAGCAAAGTGTAGGTTGGTTGTGTTGGTTTCATTTGCAAGGAACTTCAAAGTGTACGTTTGCTTTTTGCTGGAGGTGCTAAAACATTGCAGCAGCATGGAAAGTATGAATTTGATATGTATAAATTTGGTATGAATTTGGTTTTTGTAAAGTTACAGAAAAGCTGGGTTGTAACTAACTAAATATTTGTAAGCAGTTTTTCCTCCTGAAGTGCAAGGTTTGTGTCACTCAGTATTGAGAGGTCTCAAGAAATTTTGTCTTCAACAAAACGTGATCTTATGTATTTAAAGATAGTCAGAGAAGTTGCAAAGGTTTTACGAGTTTGCCTCTTTCCTGAAAACACTTGACAGCATCTTTAGAGAAGATTGTTTATTCAGAAAGGTGGAAATAAGGTGTTAGGTACCAAATACCAGCCCATGGAACTGTCCTGAATGAAGAGCTGTTCTGGGTAGTTATGATTGGACCTCTTCCTTATTTTGTATAGGTTTCCAAAATGGGTATTAGCTTTAATTTCACGTTGTTGAATAGCCATATTTACTTGTGCATTAAAACAGAAGTTTGAGGGACTGATTTACACAGGAGTCATAGGTTATAATGACTGCTCAGAGTCATTACAATTGATAAAAACAAAACATGAGCTGCCCCCACCAGACATAAATGGCATTTGGGAAGGTGGTAGAGTTCCTGCTTGTTTTAAGAATTCTATCGTGTTTTATAATGGTTGTATGACACTGGTAAAGTACAAATACAGGGTTTCTGATGCTGTGAATTCAGTCCTCTTAGACTTGTGTAGCTGATTGGTTGAGTGGGATACACAAGCAGGACACCACATCGAGGTTTTTATCTGGTTTGGAAAAAAACAGGGTATCTTTTACACTTGTAACTGAAGTATTGTAAAAGAAATCACCTCTAGATCACTTAACACAGGCTTTTTAGGGTAATTACGGGAGCAGAAAGCCCAGGTGTGCACTGATGGTCTTCACAAAACAGTTAAAGATTGCCTGGGACTGCTGATCCTCGCAGTGGAGTAGATTCCTTCTCCATTGGAAAATGTTCCCTTCTGCTGTATGTATTCAGAAAGCAAATTTGGATTCTGTGTAGCAGGACATATTCCAGTCTGCAAATATATTGTTTTAATTTAGTACACGATTCTTTATTCTCTGTTATTTTGGGGGATGCACTTTTAAATGGAAAACTGTTTCATGTGTGTATTGTGTATGTATTAATACACGTGAAGAGACTAAAACTGGAGCAGACACTTCAGGGGGTTTATATCCACGTACATCCCACTTAATTTCCAAGGTAAAGTTCCTTGTACTGCCAAGATTTCAGTTTGTGCTTTAACTGTGTTTATGGGAACTCTGATGAAGCTGAGTTGGGTGTCACCCTGGAGCTCATCACAAACACAATAGAAAGAACCTGGGCTTCACGTTTAATTGAAGCTTTTGTTTTGTATTCAATTAGCATTTAGAGGCCACAAAGAAAATACTGATGAACATAATCAGCATTATGTGGGTATAGGGTCTCATACAAGATGGTTTTGACACAGGTGAATGCAACAGTGTTGTGTAAAATTGTGGTATTCCACAAAGGTGTTAACAACCTCCAGATTGTGTAAAGGGACCAAGATGGCAAATGGCCTTGGAGTGTTGATATTTTCTATGGCTCAAAGCTCTAAAGTGTCAGAGGCCTTCTGGTGTTTTGGGCCATAGCCCCAGAACGTCGTGTCCAACTAAAATGTGGGATGGAGGAGTCTGTGGTTGTGTGAGATGCAGTTCTCAGCCTTCAGTGCTTGCAGCTGCTGCTTGGTGTGGAGAGCCAGGCTGGGGTAGCCTTGGCCTGGAGGAAAACAGGAACAGCACATCTCCTGTATGGTGCTTGGCTGGGAGAAGCCTCAGGCATCTCCATGGAGCACTCCTGGCGTCTGTCCTGTGACCAACCACCCTGAGGCAGAGGCTTAGGAAAGGCTGATGTAGTCAAAGCACTTGTAAACAACTTATTTTCTTTCTTTTTTTTAACAGCTGCTAGTTGGCTGTAACTTCCAAAAATGTTTTGTGGTCACAGGGTAAGTGAAATGACCTGTTCTGATCTGGTTAATTTTCACTGGCTATGCTAGTTCATGGCAGCCAAGGTGCTTGGGGTTTGCCTGCCTTTGGGATAAATCCTCTGTGGAAAAATAGGCACAGCCTTATCCCTCCCACAACACCATAGAGCTCCATGGTTTTAAATTTGTGCTTAGAACAAAAGGTGACCCCCCACCTGTCAGAGTATACCTGGTAGGTTGGAAGAACAAGTCACTGAACAGGAAGAAAATATTAAACAATAACAAGCCACAATTGAATGTGGAGCTTTATATGTTATTTAGTTTGTAGCTGTGTCCAGAACTCCTGGTAGGAAAAAAAATGACAATAATGTGAGCTACTCAGGCAGGAATCCCATCCTTGGGATCAAAGACTGCTCCCTCAGGAGGGCACCTTAATCACCAGCATATTCTTTTCAGGAAATTCAGATGTCTGGCTTGGATGAGGAAGCTTTCTTTGCCCCTTTGCAGGTTCCAAGTTGGTGGCCTCCTCCACATACATCTCAGTATGTTCAGTGTAAGAACTCTGATTCTCTTCTGGAAACAGTTAAATAACTCTGCTACTCCATCCAAGGATTATTTTGCCTATGGGTACACATTCTCACATTTATTTCCTTTTAGGAGTTGTTCAGCTGCACAGGTTGAGAGCTGAGGAGTAAATGACAGCTCTGATACAAACCCAATTTTATCTGAGAGCCCCAAAACAGACAAAATGGGGCAGGGAGTTAAACTCCAAATGCACTGTGCTTCAAAGATGCATAACCCAGATTTTAAAAGCAGATAAATATCAGTTAATTCCTCTCCAAAATGAGGAGAAAGATTTTGGCTCCCAGGGTAAGACAATAAAATGAGTATAGGCATCTGCTGATGCTTCAGATGTTTTGTCACCTGCTTTGTTCAGCTGCTGGTAAATGGCAGTGGGCACAGGTGGCTTCCCAGAAATATTATTTCATTGTCCTCAGTGAATTTATTATTATTTATTTATTAATTATTATTTTATTTCCACAAAACTATAATACTAAGATGTTGTAATCTTTTAATCTAAACAAAAAGCCAGTACAATATTGGGGTTTTTTTAACTGCAGTATTCAGTTGTTGCTGTTTCTTTCTTCAGTCTTATCATTGGTGCTTTCTGAAACTTGGGCAGTAAAATGTCAAGGAAATCTTGTGATTAAAATCTAGTTTATAACAAAAACATGAAAAGAGGATGTTTATAGTTGATAATCACAAATCTCATCCAATGTCTGTAACAGTAAAGTACCTTTTTTATAACTGCTGCAACTTGAGCGACTTCCCAGATCCTCTAAATTAACCTGTGCCTGTCTCATGTTCCTGCCGCAGTTAATGTGTAATGTTTGTGGGGAATTCTGTGCATGGAGAGAGCTCTGGTAAGGCAAAGCTGAGGGTGTCGTCTGATGTATTAAGATTTATGATTTGTACTTGGAAAATATATTTTTTATGAGATGTAAAGGATATTTGGTTAATGGCTTGGTTTTTGTCTTGCATGTGCTGGCAATGATGACCCCTCACGTGCCTTCTGGAATCACATCAAGCAGGTTGGGGACAGGAAGCCTTGTCTTGAAAGACTTTTGATTCTTAAACCTCTCTGTAGATTATCAAGGCACTTAGTGCAGTGTATGAAGACAAACGATGCCACACTGTTATTTCCTTGCTCTTTAAATTCCTGGGAGGCAGGGATTTGCTGCAATTCCATTAAAGTCCTTACTATGGCTTTCCTGTTTGTATAGGAGACTGGCAGCCCTTCCAGTTGGTGAGTCCTCCAGTGTAGGCAGCATTTGTGAAGGTTTTATTTGGTGTGCATAACAAAAAAACCCCAGTGTGACAGGGAGTGTTCCTTCTGAAGACAAGGTGGAGGTGTCCCAGCTTTGGGCTGGGCAGGGTTTGGTTGGTGTGAAGGCCTTTTTTCAGTGAGGAGGAGGATGAAAAGGCACCTTTCATAGGTGATAGGACTGGGATGGGACTCAGAGCAAAATCCTCTCTGTAGGGTGATCTTGGGCAGAACTTGTGCTTTGAGCACAAACTCACTGTGAGGTGCTCAGACAATACACCAGGAGTAACCATTTAGATCCAGCTGGAAGCACCACTTCAGCCACTGGAAGCTCCACCAGCTCTGGTCAGATAATGCTGTGGAGATATTTGAGAGGTTTTGTCCTGGCAGTATCTCAGCCAAATCCCCCCGCCCCTTGTTGTGATCAACCTGAAAACTGTTTATGGGGATGATACAGTCAGGAGAACAAATTATTCCTTCAGTAGGAGGTTGAAGGATCTGGATTGTTGGCCCTGAACCAGAAGGATTTTAATGATTTCACATGAGTTGCGAGATGAGCATACCCGAAGTTGCATCCTTAAGGGAAATACTGCAAAAAATCACAGAAAACAGATGGAAAATGAAATATATACAGAAGATATGTTACTTTAAAAACAAACCAGGGTTTGAAGTGCAGATTTGGTGCTGAGGAATATCCTGACCCAAACTTGATAAGTTTCTGGAGTGCTTTCAGTCAGATTTTACTTACTGAGTACCTTGAGCTGAGGTACCCATTTTGGGTCTTTGTTTCTCACGCCTCTGAAGGTAAAAATAGAAAACAAAATTTCCTTATTTGTGCCAACAGTTATGACTGCAGTATCTCTTAGCAAGTTTTGGGGAGAAGAAGAATTTTATTTTAAAATAAAAGCAGCAAAATTCTGTTTTCTGGGTTTGTAGGTAGATGTTTGTCTTTGCCATCAGTTACATCCATCTGAGGAAGGCTGGTGGAGATGTGGCTACTCTTAGGTTTATTTCTCTTACCAGTTGCCCCTGGGGCAGTGTAACCTATTAGACTTGGTAAGTCTCCATGCCAAGTGTTTTTTATTTCTGGTAGTGGGACACCTTTTCCAGAAAATGTTTTGCCTGTTAAGGTTCCCTTGGCTTAGCTGAGAGATAGTGGTAGGTGCCTGTCTGCTGCAGAATCCTCAGATCGTGGATCAAGGGGTGCCAAGGACAACCACTGAATTTTTTGTCCCCTTGAAATTGGTCCTTTTGCTTGTTCAGTTGCAAAGGAATTTTCCCATTCCTTGCCCAGCTCAGTTTGAAATGCAGAATGTGGTTAATTCACATTCCTAAAGGGCAGTTTAATTCTGCTCTGAGCTTCTTGTGTGCACTGAGGTAACCAGAGATCCCATAAAACAAGGCCTGGGTGACACTCTGCCCTCTAAAAATCCACCTCTTGGATAACAGAAAGTAAATCACAGATTAATGTTCCAGCATAAAATGTAATTACAACTTAAACTTGTTATTTTAGGTGGTATTTTGGAGCATTCTCAAAAATCTGAATGCCCATTTTAAAAGTTGGGGGTTTCTTTCAGTGATGTGCAACTTCTCTGGATTTAATATTTCCCATTTCCCCAGCCATAGTAATGTAATGGAGAGAGGGAAGATGTGGGCAAGTCCAAGAGCCCTGCCCATCGCACCAACGCTCTCAAGTTGGAAATCTGAGATGAGCCCAATTTTCAGTGATTCCACTTGTGGTCTCACTGCCTTCCCTGTCAGACAGTGCCACAAATGCCCAGTACAAGGATGACCAATATAAAATGGAATTGCAGCTTTTTGTGACGCTCCATATTTCTGTGGAGGACTGTCCTTTTTAGCTCTTTTTGCTCCTTCGGTGTCCCTTGTGTGGGTGTAGAGGAGCTGGTGCAGACTTGGCTCTGTGGTGGCCTTGGGCACCATGCTCCCTGTGCAGAGGCAAGGGAAAGGTGAGCATGGAGTGGGAACACTCAAAATGAAGGATAAGGAAAGGTTTTGGGGTTAAAGCACTTTTAATCAATGTGTTGTTCAGCTCTTAATATCAGCATTTCTGCATCTAACTGGCTTTTGCTTGAACTCATTTCCAGAATCCTGTGGAAAGGGGCTGAATGTGTGTGGGTCCAGGTGAGAAGCAGCTGGAAATTGAGGCCAGCAGAGAGGAAAACCAGGTGTCTGCACCGTGGGAAAGGAGCATGGGGTTGGCAGCAGTGTCCTGGTGGAGACACCATTCCATGGTGGCTGGATTCTCCTTGTGGGACTCTCTGACCTTCCTAGTGTCTACTGGGGCATGGCAGGGTGGCAGAGCTGCTCCTGCTCGTGGGGGCAGCTGTTCCCTGCAAGGGCTTTCTAAGCACTGGCAGCTTTTATTTTGCACCCCTAAGAACCAGAAACTTGATTTAATTCAGGAAGAATCTCAGTTGTCCTTTGAGGTTTTTGGAGCTGGAGGTTGAGGAGGGGAATCATGACACACTGTGGTGGGTGACAGTGTGGCCCTGCAGAGCCAACAGTGCTGGGCAGGAGCAGGGTGTGCCTGGTGTCCGAAGGCTGCTCCATCCCTATGGTGCAGCCTGCAGGTGTGCTGACTTTTGGCAGTCACTATTCCAATTGAGAAAATCGTGGTGGTGGGGTTTTTTTTGCTGGCTTTTCCGAGGAGGGTTTCTCCTGGAGCTTTGTTCCACTGCAAAATTTGCCTGTGCCATTTGGGAGAGGAACAGCTGCTCCCGGCCAAGCCTTGCAGGGAACAGGAGAGAGGCTGCACCAGGAACCATTCCTGCTAAAACCTGGGAGCTGTTGCTTTAAAAAGGAAAAAAAAAAAATAAAAAAAAAAAAAAAAAAAAAAAAAAAAAAATCTTTTGGGGGCGGGG
>VZRN01006541.1:379651-414422 GCA_013397935.1 Dasyornis broadbenti | reverse complement strand
AAAAAAATAAAAAAAATAAAATAAAAAAAAAAAAAAAAAAATCCTTTGGGGGCTGTGGAGAGAAAGTGCTAGAACTGTGCAGGATCATGACTGGAAAGCAGGATCCCTGAGTGGTCACAGAGGCTTTCCTGGTCCTCTCCAGCCTGCTGTGGATTTAGCCAGGATGCTCGTCCCCCACAGCAGATAGCAAACGAGGGACAAAGAAACCCTATCGAGGACACACCACTCAGCAAAGGGAATGAGGCAGGATGTTGCTCTGGTGTTAAAAGGGAACAGCATCTCCGTGGCTAGACATGGGAATCACGTTTTCACCAGGATCGCTGGGTTGCAGTGCTTGAACCCGACCTTCCTGAGGACTCCGATCGCCCTGCTCCGCTTTCTGCTCCCGGCTGGCTTTTTTGTGGCACATATGTAATACTGGAAGTTTAAAAAAAAAAAAGAAAAAGGAAACGAGGGGGAAAAAAAAAGGCAGCCCGATCCAGGGATTCGGAGGCATCCTGCTAGCGATCAGCTGACGTGCCGAGCTGAGCTGCAATGTGTTGCTTATTCATTTTGTACGGTGGGAGCTGCCGGGGCTAAGCAGAGAGCTGAACTATGCCTCTCCTACAGCCGCGCTTGTGCAGACAGAGGGGTGAGAGAGAGGCAGCCGCCGCAGGAAGAACACAGCCGGACTTTCTCCTTGTTTTTATCCATTTCTGCAGGATCATGTATTTATAAGGGATGAGGTGGGCCACAGGGATCGCAGGCCTGAGGTGCGGCCTACCCAGTCAGTGCAGAATCAGGCCCTCCACTACCGGAACCGAGAGCGCTTTGCCACAATCAAATCAGCATCTTTGGTAAGAGCCTCCATCCCACCCCACCCCATCCCACCCCACTCTGCGGCCCCTCGCTGCCATTGCTTCCCCGTGCTGTTGGTGCTGTTGGCATAGCAACTGCCTACTGCATTGAAAGAGATTTTACCTCTGTGTGTGTGAGAGAGAGAGAGAGAGATGTAAATGTGAAATATATTTAATTTCTCTGTGCATTTTCAGTGTGAGATAAACCACCTTACTGGGTGAAGTTAATATCATCACATTTCCCCCCCACCCTTTTCATTTCCCTCCTGTCCCTTTTGTTAATATATTTATCTGCATGTGCATGTGAGGTGTGTGAGAGCTGCCGGAATGCCGTGGAGGTGCAGATGCAGATGGGTTTGGGAACAATAAGATTGCTGCTGCCTGCCCTGAGCCACTGCCTGGGGGTTTTTTTTTGGTTTTTTTTTTTTTCATTCATTCATTTATTTCAAGCAACTGTACCGTGACTGCATTTTCCAGCCTGATCCCTTGGAAGGATTGCTGGGCTGCGATAAGGGAGAGGGAGAGAGAGGGCTTACGGCGGGCTGTGGGCTTACAAAGGGGAGGGGGATGGGATGACTCCATCAAGATTTGTACTATTGCAAATGTGATTGCTGTGGATGCCTTTGTAGTAGGGAAAGGGGTGTGTGCCGGAAGAGTTAGTTGTGTGCCACCTCCCCCACCCCACACCCACTCGGGCTGGGAGCAGCCTTTTCCAGGGAAAGCGGTGAAAAATGGCCCTTCAGAGGTAAAATGAATGTCCTATTAAATATTTCAGCCTGCTGGTATTAGAGGTCAGATGGATGGGGAGCATTACAAAGTCCCCACGGTTTGGCCATGGCACTTGCTCAGTGCTATGACATCATCCTGGACCAACCCTGAAATTACACCAGCAAGCCCTCCCCTTCCCGCTTTCTCCTGCCGCCACCATGGGGGTTCTCCTTCCAGACCACCATTTCTGGATCCCCAGAATCGCTTCCCATTCCTGCATGCCCAGGACACAGGGTGTGTGTGACTACAGCCAAAGGCTGTGAGTGGAGGGAAGCAGCAGCAGCAGCAGCGCCAGCAGCCCAAATTTTTCTGTGTGATTGTTGCTGCTGCTGCTGTTAAAATCTAAAATGATGCTGTGGCATTCAGGCTTCTGCCCAGATGCTTCCTGGGAGCATCTGAATCCCATCTCTTGCAGGTGTATTTCTGGGTGCCCATGTCCTGAGTGCTCCCCAGGCTGGTGTCCCCTGCTTCCCTCAGTTTTAAGAGTGACCTAGAAATGTGTGTGTTAGAGGACTTCATGCAGCACACCTGGCAGCGGCAGGATCCCTGCTCTCCTGGAGCCCCTCTGCCCTGGGAATTTTTCCCTTTTTGTGTCTGTTTGCACCCAGTGTAGAGCCAGGTCTTCTACTCCCTGCACTGAGCAGATAAAAGCAGGACCCAGTTAGGTTGGCTGGAGGGAAGAAGTGATGAATGACTCATGTATCATACTCCAGACATACAATTTCATTGATAAATTGATATACGTGATGAATATATTCATGTTTTTTTACTCCCTGTGCAAAGCTGCTGCACCTTGTGTCTTGCCTTCAGCAGCAGAGCCTATCACTCCTGTCTTGCTTGGAAATGTCACCCCTGGGCTTTTTGGGTGGCTTGAAGGGATTGTATGGCCAGGGCCCCTTGGTAGCTATGGGCTGTGAGGTATTCCCAGATCCCTGAGCTCTAGGGAAGACAGCTGATGTCCCAAGGTCACTCCCAAATCCCATGGTAGCCTCCTGTGGGGCTGGGATTGTGTCGGTCTTAATTCCTTAGTCACTTGGATTTGCTGAATCTGCCTGCTTCGGTGACCAAATGATGATAAAGATAAAATTAGTTTTAGGTGGGGAAGGGGGAAGGCTTTTTGGAGAACTTCTCTTTTTTGGGTTTTCTGTGGAACATGCTCTGTTGTCCCCATCCTACACACACATATCCCCTTCCCAGTGTAGAGGGAAGCTCCCAACACACCACCTGGGCACTGCAGGAGGTGTTGGAGCATCCTTAGTTCTGAGGTGATGTCGTGGGGCAGAAGCGTCCCTATGTTTGTCACAGAAATATTTCATTGTGATGAGCTTTCCCTTTAATAATCTTGCATTCCCACCTCTTCATGTTCCAAAATGGAAATCTAGAAGGGGAAAAAATTGCATAGAAGCTGGGTGCCAGTGCTTGTGTTGGAGCACTTTTTATCAGTGTCACCAGTCAGTGCCTGGATGATGTCAGTGGGGAGAAGTGCTGAATGCTGCTGCTCCTCTGGCCAAGGGAGAACTTCTTCCTGCTTCCCTGTCCAGTATCTGTGGGTTGGGCAAGATCAGTCATGGAGCTGATACAGGGAGAAAGACCTAAATATGCCTGAAATTTATGGTGTGAACCCAGAAATTCAGGCTTCATTCATCTCTCCATGTTAATTCACTCTTTCAACGGCAGCTGGAAAAGATCTTTCCTGTCTCAATGGGTGCTCAAGATCCCACAGTAGTTAAAAACAAGCAGACCAGCAAGCTTTGATGCTTCCCTACATCCTGAGTGTTGCCCATTTCTCAGCAGATGGGAACATCTTCCTGGGCACAGAAAGGCTGTGCAGTTGGGAGCATTGGGCTGCCTCTATTGCAGAGAATCAAAAATGGGAGTTCTGGCCCCAAATTCAATAATGTGGGATGATGATATTTGGGTATAAAAACTTCCTTTTATGGGGTTTGCTGAAAACCATCCCCAACATGAGACCAGGGTAGTGTTTTTAGAAGAAAAGCACCAAGTGTGGGCTGGACACTCCACAGCTGTTCCTGCTGGGGCAGTCCAGGGTCTGGGGCCCTCAAGTCTTTGTTATTAGGATATTAGATCAGCATATTGCAGGTGAAGGTAAGACTGGCATTCCGAAAAGGAATCAAATGTACAAGTTGGTTCTCTTTCCAAAAACAAGCTGAAGAAGTTCCAGGGAGTACAGAGGTCACAGGAGAATTTAGATTAGACAGCTGAACCCTCCAGGTGACACAGTGATTTTGAGAGTGATTCTCCTGCCCTATTACTCTGCAAAAGCATCATGTGAACATGAAGGAAACTGATCTGACTTCCAGAGAAAATACTCAAATGAACTATCCACAAAGAAACAGGCTGTGAATATCCCTTTTTAGTCTTGCAGTAGTGCTTTACTATTATTCAGGTTAAAGGAAGTAAGGAAAATGAGCAAATGTGGGTAAGAAGGAGTTTAACCTTGGTCATATTTCAATCAGCAATTTTAATAGTCATTTTCTCGTGGACAACCCTGCTCTTTAATCAGTTTTGTGTGGTAACAGTAACCGTCACTCAGCTGGAACAGTGGTGGAAAATACCCTGCATATTTCTGCTGTTGGAGTAAAAGTTGCCATCTGAAATGGAGACCAGGCACCTGCATCTCCATATTATTTTGCAGACTGTCAGTGATCCATAAATTAAAAGTTACAACCAGAAATCTCTTGAAGCTCAGCAAGCTGTTGTTTGAAAAGAAGGGCAGAGGTTCTGCATGTTGATGAGACTACACCTCTCCACATTTTCAAGGAAAAGCTGTTTTTTTTAATCTCTTCAGAGATGCATTGATCTGCACTTCTGGGTGTCTTTCAAGCTTGACCCCTTAGTGCCCCCCACACCCCCACCTCATGCATCTCCTCAACAGCTGCTTTTACGGGTTTCAAAGGCAATGATCAAGTAGTTAAAGCTTCATAGAAACCCAGAATGGATTGGGTTGGAAAGGATCTTAGAGCTGATCTCATTCCAGCCCCCTGCCATGGGCAGGGACACCTTCCACTATCCCAGGTTGCTCCAAGCCCTGTCCAGCTGGCTTTGGACACTTCCAAGGATTGAAGGGCAGCCACAGCTTCTCAGGGCAACCTGTGCCAGGGCCTCACCACCCTCACAGGGAAGGATTTGTTCCTCACATCTATGACATCTCATTTTATAGAAAGATCAGACAGTAAGGACTCTATCAAAGGCCCTGATGTTCTCTTTGAAATCCAAATGCCGGTAAAGGAATGATGTGATCTCATCCAGGGTCTGCAGAGCCAAGTGTCTTGTCTCTGTGTGAGCAGGATTCCCTGGATGTGGCTAGGAAAATGGCACCAGGGCAGCCTGGCTCCCAAACCAGGTACCTTCACAGGAAGCTGTTCCCTTGTACTCTCTTCTGCTGAAGCATTGATGTTTTATTCCAGAGGGTTGAGTTTCTCCCAATGGTCTCATCTGGTTTCTGCCTTTGTAGACCTTTCCTCTACAATTTTGGACTTGTTCTTTTTCATCTCCTCTTGCTGTGAGAAGCAGCTGACAGGGTCGTGCTCAGACCTCTGCTTCCTCCAGCACAGAGGAGATCAGTATTGTGGTTATTGAGAGGTGAGAATTCCTGTCCTTTGGGAAGAGGGTTCAGGATCTTGGTTAAACAATATAGAAAAGGGAAGTCTAAACAGCTGCTGGTTTGGAGAAGTTGTGAGCTCAACTTCCTTACGTAAAGCTAAAATCTTGGAGGGGGTGAAAGAAAGTTTGGATTTTATGGCAAGTGAACTGCCTGTGGGAGTAGGTTGGAAAAGACATCTGTGTTCTCAGTTCTATGTGTGCCAAAGATGCAGAGGGAGAAAAAACTGAGAAAATGTCATACCTTAATAAAAGCTGTTCTGGTTTATATAGGTTTTTAGTTCTCCTGATGACCTGATGTGTGCTGCAGGGAGTGTTCCAGGAAACTGCAGCTTTCTGGTGTGAAGGATCCCAACATTTCCTGTAGGATTTTGTAGTTATCACCTTTTCCCCCATGATAATCTATGGGGTTATGTTTGGGAGCTTCCTCCAGAGGCACAGCTCCGATCTCTGCTCTCTGGGACCAGGGACAGGACCGAGGGAATGGCCTGAAGTTGGGTCAGAGGTTGAGGCTGGATATCAGGAAAAGGGTGGTGGGGCACTGAACAGGCTCCCTAGGGAATGGTCATGGCTCCAAGGTTGCCAGAGCTCCAGGAGCGTTTGGACAATGCTCTCAGGGATGGACAGGGTGGGATTGTTGGGGTGTCTGCACAGGGCCAGGAGTTGTACTCCATGGTCCTTGAGGTTCCCTTCCAACTCAGGATATTCTAGATAGCACATGGAGTTCCAAGTGTCTTTGTCTAAGAGCACCAGAAAGGTGATTACTGGAACGTCCCCAGATTTTCTTGTTAAAAAGGGTTGCTCGAGCTGTTCGTTCATTAGGGGCTTAATCTTTGAAACTATAATCCTTTAGTCATTCGTAGTCTGGAGGACTTCTCCAGACTGAACTGGGCATGTTCAATAACTAAGGTTCATTTCTTCCTCATTGTCCCATTCCGAGATCACCATGTGCAGACTTTGTCTTTGAAGACAGTCCTGAAGAGTGTTGGGCTTGACTGGAGATGATGATGATAAATTAAGTCTTTATCATGAGCTTGCTGAACACAGACAGTAAATCCATGAGATGTTCACCAAGTCTGCTGCTCTCCTCTCTCATCTTTGGGATGAAATACTGCTTTTGTTTCCTTCTGACTTTTTAATGTCTCATCTTCTGCTGTGACTGGAAGGCTTTATCAGCTAGGCTTGTAATTAGCAATTGCATCCTTTTGTTAGGGATAAATATCCCAGATTTCATGGGAAATCTTTCCAGGATGGAATTCTTGTCATGATAAAGCTCAGCAAAATTGGAAATGGGGTGCAGGGGAACAGGGAAAAGAACAAGGATAAAAGTTAATGAGTCTTGCTGCAAATAAACCAAGTGCACATTCTACATCTCATTAGAAATCAGACCAAACGGGAGACTGCCAAAGTCACTGGATGATCCTTAGATCCACTTTTTTTTCTTAGGTTCTTGCTGTTTGCTTTGTTTTGCCAACATCTAGGGATGGAGTGTGCCATGCAGAACATCCCACTGCTCACAAAAGTGCTGGGCCCCAAAAATAGCACATCCAGGAAAATCTCGTACTGCTAGTGGCTCCCAGATCTTCATCTCTCCACGAGTGCCTGACCTAGGCTGTTTTCTCCCAGCTGGCTGTCACTTAATGTTGTCAGTGGCATGTGTGAAGTGTTGGGGGTCTGCCTGTCTTACCTGGCATCTGTCTCTTGTCTTTAACTTGGATTCTCAGAGCAGTTTCCTTATCTGGAAGCCTCTGGCACAGATCTTATTCTTGCTGAACTTGACTGAAGTGTTCAAGTTCCTACAAACACTTCCCAACTTCTGCCGAGTGTGGCCATCCTTGGTATGCTTGGGAAAACCAAAAGCTTTTTGAACTGTAGCAGAACTCAGGGCTAACACAGTTTGTGTTTCCATGGTCATTCCTACAATCCCGTACACTCCTGGTGGCTGCCTTTGATCTGTTTGGGTCTCAGGCAATTTACAAGCTGCTCAGTTACACCAGTTGATGAGGTGTAAGTAGGTATTTAGTCCAGCCAACTTCAAAATAACATCCTGAAATTTCTTCTAGGAAGGATGTGGCTTATACATCATCACTTTTGGGCTGCTGTGGAGGAATCCATCAGGAAGGCTGGGCTCTAGCAGGCTGCAGGAGGGACTCTTGGTTCATAAAGCTTCAGTGATCACCTTCAAAGGACTGAGCTCTTCACACTGAAGTGTGAAAGCAAAGGTCCTCTTGCACAGAATCAGGAGGTACAGTTCCACACATGTGCCAAGATTTTGATTCTCAGGTCATATAAATGATCAGCAGATCTTCATAAGTGAAGTTCCTGAGACTGTCTTTAAAAAAAATCAGTCTTGGACACTTTTCTTCTTTTGAAATGAAAGCATCACCATTTGCATTTTCTTTTGAACATTTTTGGCACAGCTTGTTGGGCTTTTTTTTCTTTCTTCCTTTCACATGGATACACTTGGGCACAGAAATGAATGTGGAACTTGTGAGTTTGTTTCAGCTGAGCAGGGTTTAAAAATCTGCTTAGACCATCTGATCAATCCTGTTAAGAGCATACAGTTCCAGAACAGCATTCCCTTGTTAGAAAACTTTCAATTCTGGGAGGGAATGAGCTCAGTCTGCCATCATCATGAATTTTAAGGGGAAATTTTGAAGGAGGCTACTCAAAGCAGGAAATAGATGTTGAGGGATTGATTTGGCATGGGCGTGACTTGAGGAGGAAGGAAAGAATATGTGTGGGTTGGGGGAGTTCTAGATGCATCTTGGGAGTCCATGTCACCCTCAGGATTTGAGTCCTGTGTCTGAAGAAGGTTGGCCCCTGTGTCTGAAGAGCATTGTCCATCAGCCACCTTTGTTTCCAGATCTCCTCCAGGGTTTCCTGGAGTGATAAATAACCAGTCACTTCCTTTATCTGTAACATGCCATTTTCTGCTCTGCTACTGAAAATACATAAAAGCCTCAGGAAAAGATGAGGGCCAAAAGTTAGGCGAGAGAAACCTTGTGGCTTTGTGAAATTAAACAGCAGCACCTCTGAAACCTTCAGCAGTTGATACCTGAGAGCACAGCAGAGCAGGGTCTGGCTTGCAGGTGAGCAGCCAACATGGAAACCCTTGTGTGGGAAGGAAGACCATGGAGCTCTTGTTGCCGTGTTCCTGACCCCAGGTTACAAGACAGATCCATGAGCATGAGCAGGAGAACGAGCTGCGGGAACAGATGTCAGGATATAAGCGGATGCGGCGCCAGCACCAGAAGCAGCTGATCGCCCTGGAGAACAAGTTAAAGGCTGAGATGGACGAGCACCGCCTCAAGCTGCAGAAGGAGGTGGAGACACATGCCAACAACTCGTCCATTGAGTTGGAGAAGCTGGCCAAGAAGCAAGTAGCTGTGATGGAGAAGGAGGTGAGTGCAGGGAGCTGTCCCAGAGGATCTGAGGGACAGGAGAATCCAGGTCTCCAAGAGGGGATATGGGAGTTACTGCTCAAACCCATGGTCTGAGGTGCACTGTGTGCTCCCTGTTCCTGGCCAGAGCAGCCTCAAGTCACCCTTTTGGATGTGGACACTCCATTGGCATCTGCCAGTGCCATAGCTGGATAAAAGGGGCTGTGGGGACCTTGGTGGGAGCTTTGCCTCACAGCTGAGGGGGTGACAAAGCTGTCACTCAGTGTAAAAGTCAGCACATTAATCCATACAGATAACTAGTGAGGTTTTGCCCTCTGGGATGGTTTTAGTGGGGAGATAGGACGCACAAGGAAACCCTTGGATTTCTGTGAGCATTTCCTGTGCAAACAACTTTCCTGTGGCTGAGTGTTCATGGCTTTGTCTAGCACAGTCACCAAAATGACTGACCAAAAACCACACCACTGATTTGTGCTGGATTCTGCACCTGCTCACTCACCCGTTGTGGTTTTTATTATTTTTTTTTTCTCCTGTCTCTGTATGTTGTAGGCAAAGGCAGCTGCAGCGGATGAAAAGAAATTCCAGCAACAGATTTTGGCTCAGCAAAAGAAAGACCTGGCGACCTTTTTAGAAAGTCAGAAGAAACAATACAAGCTTTGCAAGGAAAAGATTAAAGAGGCAAGAAACTGTCATTTTTGGGGCTGAAGGCGTGTGGCATGAACATGAATCAGTCTTTGGTTTTGCTAAAGCTGGGCCAGCCCAGGGATTTAAGGGATACTGTCAGGCTTGGAAGCAAATTTGGATTCTCAGCAAGTAAATTTTCAGGAACTGGGAGAATCTGGCAGCATTTCCAGAACAATTTGTGAGGGTGGCTACAGGTGCCTTCACAATTTGCTGTAGGAGCAGCATCTTTGAAACCAAGGGTGATGAGGGAAAATGGGCCTTCACAGAGAGTTCTTCTTCCCCTTTCTCTTCATCTGTTTGTTTTTTTTTTTTTCCTAAGTAATCAGAGCAGCCATTCAATGTGTCCCTTGACTAAAAGTCCTGTGATCGCTTACATAAATTAGGAAGAGAAGTAACTTCATATGTAGCTTATCTGTGCTAAAATGCATTGCTTAAGTGGTGTCCCCACCAAATTGCACAAATAATCTGCTGTTAAAAAGGTAAAGGTGAGAAAATGAATATCAAGGAGCAGTGGCCACATTTCCTCTAGGGGCAGCAGGGCTGGACATGGCCAGGTGATGGGTCTGGTTCTGTTGGCTTTGTAGTAGTATTTTAGTGTCCTTTCATGAACTGAATAGCAGAAGAGGAGCCAGGAAGGTCTCCCAAGTCCTGTGTCACTGTGGTGCTGAGGGTAGCCTTGTTTTAACCCTGCAGGAAATGAATGAGGACCACAGCACGCCCAAGAAAGAGAAGCAAGAAAGGATATCCAAACACAAAGAGAACCTGCAGCACACACAGGCTGAAGAGGAGGCCCAACTTCTCAGCCAGCAGAGACTCTACTATGACAAAAACTGCCGTTTCTTCAAGAGAAAAACGATGATCAAGAGGCACGAGATGGAGCAGCAGAACATTCGAGAAGTATGGCACTCCACTTCCTCTCACAGCATTTATTTACTTTAGCTTCATATCTTGACTGAGGTTAGGTTTCTAGTTGCTAAATAGAACTGAGAAAAACATAAGGAAAAATTTTGGGAAATGGTTTTCCATGCAGCTGTGGCTGCTTTGATCATTTGAGGGGTGGCATCATTGGCTGCAGACAGAAACACCATGTGGGCCATTCCTTCTGAGCCTGATGCATCATCTTAGCTCCTCCAGGCAGGATGTGGGGGATCCTGCCCCAGTTTGGGCTGTGGTGAGGGCCAGGGAGAGCTGTGAGGTGGGGATATGGATTGTTAAGAGGCAGCTTTTCACATCGTACTTCCCCTGGTTGGTTTTTACCCCTTGCATCAGGGCTGCCTGTGGTCAAACACCACCTTGGAGAAAGAGTTACCGCTTGGAGATGTTTCTGTGGCCATGACTGTAGTACCTGAATGCTGCATTGATGTTATTTTTGGATAAAGGCTGTCGGATGAGGAGGAGTTTTAGTGTGAAGACTGAGTGAGGAGTGGTAAAAAATTTCTAGTTGTACTTGGCCTTCTACCCTCAGGTTTTTCAGTATGTTTTGTGTTTGTTCACAGCTTCGCTGCCTTTGAGTCCAGATGTGCCTGGGGCTATCAGCTGATTTGCTGAGAGCCAGATATCTCTGGCATATTTTCAGGCACCCTGAAAATGATTGACTCTGAAAAATCAGATTTGGGCACCCTTATCACAGCATGTCAGCTCTGTGGCAGGGATGAGAACAGAGCTCAGTTACGTAGCATGGCATTTAGCCAGGGAACAAACCTCTGAGCTCCTGCGTTTTAACTTTTATAAGAGACCTAATTTTCAGAATGATCTGAGTACTTATTTCCTGAAAATTACATCCCTACTAATGTTCCAGTACTAACTACTTGGATCACCTGAAGTAAATAACACTTTCAAAGTGTGTTTTCCATGATATTTTAAATAACCACAGATGGCTTTTGTGCAAGTGGGGGAGTGTTTGAGGGAAGTGGAGTGACTGTGTGTGTTCATGTTGTGTGAACTGAAATCCGGTGTGGAATGTGCACAGAAGAGGCTGGCTGAGCTATCCTGGGATGAAGGCACATGTGCCACAGCTCCAGTGCGAAGTAATTTCAGTACCACCAGTAGATCTGTTTTTTAATCTTGGCTGTCAAGGGTCAAGCTTTGCTTAAATGTGAACATGTGCAATCCCTTTATGGCCAAGAGGGCAGAGAGAAGCCCTGTTTCCTTCCCCATCCTCTCAGCTCAAACCTGTCCCAGGTGTAGCAGCCGGAGGGCTTGAAGTGCCTGTTTGCAGGTGCTCCTGGTGAGAGTTACAACAGGATTACCACATAGGAGCAGCAGCTCAGAATAATTAGATTTTCTTGCTTCTGCAGAAACTCGTCAGGCTGAGGCAGCACTGGGCTCTCCCCATGCTGGGCACGGTGTGGGGTGGGGCAGCCCTGCTGTGCCAGGCTGAGCCAGCACGGAGCACAGTGGTGAGGCTGTAACTTGAGCCTGGATCTGGGATGCACCAGCAGCCCATCTGTGAAGGGGTGCAGCTGGTCAGCTCTGTGCTCCATGGGGTGTAGCTGACACCTGGAGACAGAAATACCTGCAGTAATCAGGAAGGGAACTAACTGGTGTCTTCTTTCTTGGCTCGTAGCTCTCAGGGAAGGTTATCCTGGACGGGACACCCTGCACAGGAGCTTGTGGTGTACACTGCAAAATCCTGTGTGCCTTGAGTTCCAGTCTCATTTTAAAAACTACACCTTCGGCCAAATCCCACCTGGGCAATTAATTTTCTCACCTGAGGTGGTGTTAGAGCCATTGACCTCTGCTTTGGCCACTCAAGTGCAGGTGATCCAGGAGAAGCTCATTCCCAGTGCCCACCAGGGCACAGGGGAATTTAAACCAGACAAGAGCCCCAGTTCTGTTGGTCACCCCAGCACTGTGTGGCTGTGAATCTCTGCAGGCACAGAGGGCTTGTGTGGGGTCCTAGTGCCACCTGCTGGGGACTCCTGGGGCCATCCTAGGGTGGGTGGACGGATGGATGGTCGGTCGGTAACTAGGTGGTCATTCTTAGCATCCCCATGGTGCTGCTGGGTGTTCCCCTGTTACATATGAAATCCCTGGTGTTGTATAGAGGAGTGACCAGGACCCTCAGCCTTGTGAGCTCCTGTGGGCAGGGATTCCCTCCTCCTCAGCTGTGTGTCTGGCGCAGGAGCTGAACAAGAAGCGGACGCAGAAGGAGATGGAGCACGCGATGCTGATCCGGCATGATGAGTCCACGCGGGAGCTGGAGTACCGGCAGCTGCACACGCTGCAGAAGCTGCGCATGGACCTCATCCGGCTGCAGCACCAGACTGAGCTCGAGAACCAGCTGGAATACAACAAGCGGCGTGAGCGGGAGCTGCACAGGAAGCATTTCATGGAGCTCCGGCAGCAACCAAAGAATCTGAAGGTGCTGCAAGGTTTCCTTCCTCCTCCTCCTCCTCCTCCAGCCTCTGTCCTCCTGTCCGTGCCTTCTCCATGCAGCATCTGCTGTGGGACCACTGCTGTCCACACACTGGGCGCTCCCTTGCATCCCTTCCCTTTGCACTGGGCTGCTCTGGATAAGGGAAGTTTGGGCTGGGATAGCCCAGAGCTCACAGAGGGTTTTTGAAGTGCTGTGCTGATTGAGGCTGTTGGGTCAAGTAGTCCAGTCCCAAGCAAAGTGTCACAGAACTTATTTCTGATGTGTTGTTCAGGCCCTGGCTGATGTCAGCTTAGAATGATGGAGAGTGGGGTTGGGTGGTGCTTTCAGAGTCCAGAGAGGAGACAGAGCATATGGGTGTGCTGAGAGCTGTGCACTGCCCCAGCTTGGTTACAGACCAGGCCTCCGAGCTGCTCTCTGTAGGAGAGGCCTGCTCCTCCTCCACAGAATCATGGAATATGAGTTGGAAGTGACCCACAAAGATCATGGAGTCCAACTCCTGCCCCTCCACCGACACCCAAACAATCCCACCCTGGGCATCCCTGGGAGGGCTGTCCAAATGCTTCTGGAGCTCTGGCAGCTTTGGGGCCATGCCCATTCCCTGGGGAGCCTGGGCAGTGCCCAGCACCCTCTGGGGAAGAACCTTTTCCTGATACCCAACCTAAACCTTCCCTGACACAGCTCCAGCCATTCCCTGGGGTTCTGTCACTGGTCACCAGAGAGAAGGCACGTGGCTGTCACTCTGTCACACCCTTGCTAGTTCTCAGATCTGCAGCCTCCACATAGTGCAAGGTTGAGGTGGGAAGGAAACGGAATGGGAATGAGGCTGTGAAAAAACAAATACGTTTTGGGAGGCAAGTGATGGGCTGGGTGATGTGCTGGAAGCAGGGGCAGAGGATGGAAGTGCTCTGGGCTGAGGAGGGCTGAGCGGGTGCTGTTCCTGGCCAGGCTGCAGCAGTGCCTGTGCTGATGCTGCTGGTTAATCCCTGTGGGAAGCACGCCTTGACCACGGGGTGCAGGAGACAGCAAAGGGGAGCTGTGCTTCCCACCACCCCACCCATGTGGACAAACCACAACCTCTCCATTCCCAAAGCCCTTCATGCTCTTCACATCATTCCTTCCTTGGCAGGCTATGGAAATGCAGATCAAAAAGCAGTTCCAGGACACATGCAAAGTGCAAACTAAGCAGTACAAAGCACTGAAGAATCACCAGCTGGAAGTAACTCCAAAGAGTGAGCACAAGACAATTCTGAAGAGCCTGAAGGACGAGCAGACGCGGAAGCTCGCCATCCTGGCCGAGCAGTATGAGCAGAGCATCAATGAGATGATGGCCTCGCAGGCGGTACATACGGGGGGCTCGGGGAGCACTGGGGCCTGGCAGCACCCTGGGCAGGGGGTCTTCTCCAGCCACTGAATTGTAAAATCTGTTTAAATAACTCATCAGGTGGCACTTTCCCTCTTGGAATAGGCATCCTGCGGAACATGCATCCTTTCCCTCCTCCCTTTGTATGCTGGGGTTTGGAATTGGATGTTCTGAGGCTCTGCTTCTGTGAGGGGGGAAGCTGCTGTTCATGAAGCACTTCCTGCTTTTTTCCTCTGCCACCAACACCAGCAGCTCCCAGCTTTGGGAAGAAAGGCTGGTGTGTCACTTGTGTCGGAGCAGAGGAATTCCCAGCGGGGGTTTGAGTGTTGTTTTCCCAATGCTCTCACAGCTCCGGCTGGATGAGGCTCAGGAAGCAGAATGCCAAGCCCTGAGACTGCAACTCCAGCAGGAGATGGAGCTGCTCAACGCGTACCAGAGCAAAATTAAGATGCAGACAGAAGCACAGCACGAAAGGGAACTCCAGAAGCTGGAGCAACGGGTGTCGCTGCGCAGGGCACACCTGGAACAGAAGGTAGGTGCTGGGGAAATTCCAGGGGATATCTGGAGCTGGATTAGGACACAAGGCAGGGGTGGAGCTGTGCTGGGGGACTGCTGACTGTGCTCCTTTCAGATCGAAGAGGAGCTCGCCGCCCTCCAGAAGGAACGCAGCGAGAGGATCAAGTTTCTGTTGGAAAGGCAGGAGCGAGAGATTGAAACATTTGACATGGAGAGCTTGCGGATGGGCTTTGGGAATTTGGTCACATTAGAATATCCCAAGGAGGACTATAGATGAGGTTCAATTTTTTTGCCATTAAAAAAAAAAAAAAAAAAAACCACAAAAAGCAAACAAAGGATAAAACTTGGAAATCCAACATTCCCCATGTTGACGGGCGTGCTCTCTCTCTTTCTGTCTCTTACTGACATCGTGTCGGACCAGTGCCTGTATATTCTTACTCCATCAGGGGCCCCTTTCCCCCGTCATGTCCCGGTGCAGGACAGCTCCTGGCAGTCTTTTCCATAGTATGTCACAGTATTGATGTCTCTGTGCAATGATTAAAAATGTTTCAGTGAAAACTTTGGAGACAGTTTTAATGGAGAAAAAAAAAAAGTTAAAAAAAAAAAACCAAGTGGATGTATGTTGCTTTTGAGCAATCACTCATTTTGCCACCAATCAATGAAAGTACAAGCAAAAAAATATTAATAATTAAAAGATATCTATGATCCCAGGGGGAGAGAGACTGAATCCGCAGCCTTACCTTAACTAGCTGCTGCATAATTTTATTTTATTTTTATTTTTTTGGTATTTATTCATCAGGAATAATTAAATAAAAAAAATTTTATTAAAGATTGAAAAAAATTTGATACATTTTACAGAAAAAAAACTTAATCGTGCTGTACATATCAGTGGTGACATATTATTACTTTTTTGGGGGTGGGGAGGGGCGGGCGATGACGTGATGATTTTTAGGAGAACAGTGCCAGGGGCAGCAGGGACAAGCCCTGGCCCCTTGGCATATTCTTGATTGTATCATAAATCATTTTCTGCTGTCGCAGAGAATGTGAATACACTTAAATGAGCCCACAGGATCCCAGTAGCACAAATTGGGCTTTGTCAAATCGTGTATTTTGTGTATAGAAGGAATTTAAGGAGAGCTTTTACTTATTTTCATATTGTATTTTAACTGTTTCTCTGATCAAAAATTTTTTTACTTCTTTCCCCCACTCCCTTCCTGCTCCAGCCACCCCCCACTCTCCAGTTCCGTTCTGGAACTCAACACTGTCTGTTAGATCATCCCAGCCCTTTTCAGTTTTTCTTTTATTTGTTTTTTGGGTTGTTCTTTTTTTTTTTGTTCCTCCCCCAAGTCCACCCCCAACCCCATGATGTTGGTCATAAATACTGCATTATTCACACTTTCAAACTGTGTATTTTCTTACAATAAAAAGAGGAAAAAAAAAGGCTTTACTTCTTTTGCATGCACTTTAAAAAAAAAATCCAACAAAAAAAAAAAGACAAAAAAAAGCAACAAAACAACAAAAACATTTTTCAGGTTCCAGGGAAAAGCATGAATAACTGTCAGAGCTTTTAATTATATTTGTAAATAAAAGTGTTCATCACAATGCCTGGCTGTGTCATTGCGGGAGGGGTGGCTCGTGGCCCAGTGCAGGTGCAAGGTAAGAGGTGACACATTCCACAGGTATTCCTCAGCCTGGGACTGGAGGAACCTCAGGGCTCGGTTCCAGACCTGGAAGGCTGACAGTAGCTGTTTGTAGGGTAATGGATTTTTATGGACTTTTTATTTTTTTTGGGTCCTCCTCCCAGCCCTCGCAGTCCCAGGATGGATCAGCCTCATGAGCACTGCTCCAACCTTAAGTCTAGTGGGCGTTGGTCTTGGAGTAGCTGGGGATGTTTTCCTGGAAAGCCATCAATCCTGTTGAAATGTTTTAATGGCTGGGCTGAAAAACTGCCCTGGGGCAGACACCACCCACCTTTCCAAGTTCTGGAGTCACTGATTTTCACAGGGATATTGCTGATTACTGTTTGTCAGACCATGTCAGCAGCTTGAAAAAAAGGGGGAAGGCTTCTGATTCCATGAAGTTGAATTGCATTGGCTTCATGTTTTTTACCCTTTTGTAGCCATCAGGCTGGACCAAAGGCTCATTTCTGCTCCAAGCACTTAGGAGACACCACCAGGCCTCAATGCAAAGCTTCTGGAAGAGCAGGACACGCCTGGGACCTGCAGCTGGGCTGGGAAGTGGCTTCAGGTCAGTCAGTACAGCTGGTGCTGCCCAGAGCTGCTGTTGGGGTTCATCTGGGGTGGTCTGGGGGCTCCTGGGAAGGGAAGGAGCTGCCATAGGGCTGAGAAGGTGGGGAGATCCTGTGGGAAGGGACTAGAGGCAGGTAAAAACTGTTAAATACAAAAGACATGTCTTTGAGTTGTGTCCCAGGAATGAGGAGCCCCTGGCACAGGGTCCAGCCTCTCCCCAACAGGACAGGAACCCTACACCACCATGCTGCTCCCCAAGCATTGTCCTCGTCCCCCCAAGAAGACAACCACGCAGACCAAGTAGCTTGGGAAGTTTTTAATTGCACTGTGAGCAAAGGACAGGTCACCACAGGACTGAACAAAGCAAAGTGGTCTCAGCTTTGTGTGGCAGCAGAGAACAGAAGGAAGTGGTCTAGGCCAGCTCCTGCCTCCCCCTCAAGCTGCACCTTCACTACTGTAGTGGTGACATGGAGGCATTGGCCAAATGTTGGAGGGAAAAAGGAAAAAAAAAAAAAAGGGAGAGGAAGCTTCCCTTAGACTGCTCTCTCCTCTCCTGGGAAAGGGAGACTCCACAGCCAGCACCCACCCCAAAGTGGTTCTGTACCCACATCCCTGCCTCCTAAAGCCATCCCAAGACAGCAGAGATGCCCTGCACTGACACTAATTCACAAAGGCTTTTGGTTCCCTTAAGCAGATCAGTTTGGAGGGAGTTGCCCTTCCAGGGACACCCATCAGCAGCTCTCTAGGTAGGATACCACAGGCATTAGGACAGGCCTGGACAGGGGGACATGGAGCAGGGACAGCAACAGGATGACATTTCAGAGCAGGACACTGGGTTCAACTCATTAGCAAAACAGAACTACAGCACCTGGCCCCATCCATGGGTGCTGCAGTGCCCCACAGGCTATGGCCCTACTTCCCCGAGAGCTGCTCATAGAGCTTGGGCACATAGTCATCCCACTCGGCCTGGTAGCAGGTGCCCGCCACCGGCGCCCCCAGCCCGTACTTGCTGCGGAACGCGGCCACCTTGAACTTGCCGCGCTTGTCCCCGGAGCGGTTGGACAGGACGGGCTCATTGCAGGCCAGCTGCTGGGGCTGCTCGTACACCAGCCACACGTAGCGGTGGAGCCCTGTGGGGAGGAACAGCAATCACCACCTGTGTTCCCAGGGGCCCAGGTGTGCTCTGAGGTGACCCCCAGAGCTGGCTAAGGATGGTGGAGCTTAAGGCAGCTTAGGGAACATCCAGATAGGCTGGATCCCTGCTCGTGCTGGCTGTGGTCTGCAGCAATCCTGCATGGATTATTTCCACGGGCACATTCCTTCCCCTCACATTCTGCACTGGGTGTGACCCATGTAGCAGCACGTGGGACCTGCTGCAGGTACCAACCTGTTCCCTTGGGAGGCCCAGAGCCAACGTAATCTGACATCACAGTCCCACTGCCCACGTTGTTGCCTTTCATGTTGGTCACCAGGAAGTGATGCCATTCCCTGAAAGGAGAAGACAAAGAACAATCAAGCTGGTACAGTCCTAGATAAGACCCCTCATCACTCCAAGCTGCTGCTTTTTCATGAGGCTGTCGGCATAGGGTAAACAAACAGCTGCCACTCCTGATTTGCCAAACCCAAAGAGCACCACTCCCAGAGCAGGCACTGCTCCTTTAGGATGCACAGCCTACCAAAACCAGCACCAAGTAGCTGCAGGAAACCCATAGCCTGACCTATGAGAGTGGATATTCCACACACTGCTGAGGCTGATTTGAGGAAGGTGAGCTGGTCCCAGATTTAATATTCTGCTATCAGCAAAGACCTAAGTACAACTCACACGTGATAATCAAAACAAATAGCAAATGCTGTGTTGCTCCAGCTACAATAGACCTTTGAATACCCCTGGTAAGAGCAGCTGCTCCTCCTCATGCTGTCCTTGGCTCAAGGAGAGATGCAAGGACACCGTTTCTATGCCAAGCCACAGCCCCACAGCTGCACCTTAGACAGAGCACAGTCCCAATCTCCTCCTAAGCCTCTGCTTAGCCCAAGAGAGATACTCCATTTTCCCCACGCAAGACACGGAGCTGCCCATCCCCATTACCTGAACTTTGGGTCCTTCCGACTAGGCGCATCAGGGTCTGTGAGAACCAGGGTGTAAAGCTTTTGGGGATCGCAGCCATCCCATTCGATGCTGGTGGGGCGATGCTGGACCTGCAGGGATGACTGCGTTGGCACGGGCCCCGCTGCCAGCATCAGCCACCTGCTCTGCACACAGGGTCAGCAAGACCTGCGCTGGCAGCGACACCCGAGGGGTTCAAGGCTATTCATTCCAGTTCGCCCTGCCTGTGAGAACTACGGGCCTCCTCCTGCACCAAGTAGTACGGGACCACCCCCATACCAAGTCCGACACCAAAGCTAAGCCCCTCTCCCACCACCTGCACCCTGTGAGGCTCCGGCGGCAGCTGCCGGAGCGACAGCAGAAGAGGCACGACCGCATCCCGCCATTTTGCGGCGCCAACCCCCGCGCGCGGGGCCGGGCGCTGCTCACCTGAGTGGGCGTGAGCACCTTGCCAAGCTCGTCGATCTCCACGGAGCCATACTTGACCCGTAGCGGGTGCGCCGGCTTCTGCTCCACCTCGGCGAGACTCAGCGGCCCGTCCCACTTCCCCAGATCTACCGGCATGGCGACGTTTGTGGCTGCGACGACACCTCCAGCAGCTGCGGCGGCAGTGATAGCTCCTCGCTGCCCGCCCCCCGCGCTGATTGGCGGAGGCGCCGCCTAGCTCTGCTCCAATTGGTGGAGACGCACCGCTGGGCTCCCCCGCGCCAGCCCTTTGGCGCCCCCAGGCAGGGCAGAATGGAGCTGGCCGAGCTCCGGTTACCTGGGACAGCATTGCCAGCCTTGCCTCTAATTAGGTTAATTAATAATTAATGTGCCAGGGCCCAGCGGGGCAGCCTCGTGGGTCTCAGCGCTCTGTTTCACGCACGCCTTGGTGTTCCCAAGCTGCTATGTGCTTTCCCCAAGTGTAAAGTGTCCTGGAGAAACCCAAGTATAGTTGCGTGGTTACAACCCTTGCTGCGGGGTTACAACCGTTTACCTCTGCTCTTCTCGCTCCGCTGCTAGTGGGCTGTCTCTTAGTGGGTGGATTACACCAGCCCTCTGGACGCGGGCTTCGCTTATCACTCAGGAAACACCACCGCCTTTGTTTTAAAGACTCCCAATCCATGGGCGGCACCGGAGGGCAACGCCGGCCCCGCTCCGAGGTGGTCGCCACACATGGCGGGGGGTGGACTGAGGTGACCTCAAGATGGAGGGGTCGTGGGGGGGTCCCAAGATGGCCGCTGCCCAAGATGGCGGTCTTGAGGTGGCGGGACGCGATCTACGACCCCATCATGGGCCCCTCACAGGTCCTGGCGGGCGGATCCCTCCGGCCGAGCACGCCCGCCCTCCCCTGGCCTCTCGCCGGGGCGGTGGCCGGGCAGCACCGCCTCCGCGGGGCTCTGGCAGCGGCACTCAGCCATGCAGCTGCCCGGCGGGATTCCGCTGGCCCGGTTCTTCGTCGCCCTTTACGTCTGGAGGCTAGTGCCGCGCCGGGAGGCCGCAGGTAGCGCGGGTTGAGGGGAGGGGAGGGGAGGAGGGAGCTTTGTCCCTTTTCCTGATCCTGGTCTGCACTGGATGTTTTTAGTCACGTCCGAGGTCCCTCAGCAGTCCGCTAACAAGCACCTCAGAGGGCTGTCATGGATCAGATATCCAAGTCTTTGCTGGCAGAAGGCAGCTTTGCCCATTCCGTACATCCCTAACACCGTTCCTTCTCTCTTCCAGGAACAGATGAAGTGGTCTTTGGGCAGGTTGGGGGAAGCATCCTCCTTTTATGCCGCAACGTGTCCAAGGAAGCCACCGAGGTGGTTTGGTTCCAGGGGGATCCGCACTCCCTTCCACCTCTCTTCTCCTCGAGGGTCTCCTTCCCGCCAGACGTCCGCTTTTCCCTAGTGGACAACAGCTCCCTGAGCATCACGGAGCTGCGTGTGCAGGATGAGGGCAACTACACCTGCAGGGAAGTGCTGAACAAGACGGACCACGAGCACAGGGTGCAGCTCCTGGTGGCTAGTAAGTCATTCCCACAGATGAGCTTCCTCTACTCATCCTCCCACATCCCTAAATTCACCTGGCACTGGTGGAAAAATAATATTTAAAAAGTGCAAGGTGGCTTTATCATGCAGAATCTCACAAACACCAAAATGTGTGTCCAAATGGCCTGTCACAGATCTGGCATGTGCAGGGGAAATGCCAGTTCTTAAGTCCTTACTGTGTCTCTTCTTCATTGCTGGTGGTAAACGGGTTTTTGGGCAGTGTAGCCTTCTGATACTGATGGAAGCACCAAATTCCTCAGGTTAATGTGGGAGCAGTGTCCTGAGAGCATGCCTGTTATCAGCACAGGCCAGTTCTTTCAGCCCTTTTGTGTCTTCTGGTGCTCTCTCTCCTTTCCATTTCTATTTCTTTCATTCATTCCCTTAGAAATGTTCAGAGCACAGGTGGAAGTTTAGGCTGGAAAGTGCTCAAGCCAGTTAGTTCCTTTTTGCTTCTGCCAGGGAACCATTATTTTGCTCAGATGCCTCAAGCATTCCGTGGGAACAGCCACCTCCACATAAGCAGGGAGGCACAGCTCCTGGTACCACTCTTGGTTCCTTCAGGAATGAGAAGAGGGAAAATCTGCTGTTTTTCTCATTTTGACCCTCTGTACTCCCTCAGCCCCTTCCTTTCTTGCTACTCTTCCTGTGTATGAGACCTGTTTGCCTTCAGGGTGTTCCTTCCTTCTCCCTGTGTGTAAACATTGCACCTGTTTTGTACAGGTTAATCTCCTGAAAGTTTACAGGAATAAAAATTAACTTGCTGCAGCAAGGAACATACAGGTGGGGTATGGAGGGATTGAACCCCAGGCTGCTTCAGGGAATAAATACGTAGGCACTGGGCTTAGGAGGGGGGAGCCCTAAATCTGGAGCACTGGGGCAGAACACTTGGGAGCAAAACATATTTATGGTGTGCCAAGTGCTGGTGCTGCACTCTGAACTTAATTTATTAGCCTGGAATTAATTGTGTGAACTGATTTCCAAATATGACAAAGGTGATGCGGGCATGCCCTTCGATAGGTGAGAGAGAGATTTCTGGAGGTGCTTTAGGTCAGCAGAAGCATCAGCAAAAGTTAGAAGTTGAACCTCTGACGTGTAGCAGGGCCCTGGTTTTTCACAATCCCTGTTGGTGGAACATCTTACCCTGGGCTGGAGCAAATTTTAGACACAGATTTGGCACTGCTGTAGATCTGTAGAAGCTTTGTGTGGGAATTACCAGCTGACAGCCTTCTACCCATCCCATGGGTGGTATCAAAAAGTTCTCTTTTTGTTTAAAATAGCCCTTCAAAAACCCCACGAGCAGTAGAGTAAACATTCTAGGGACAGGACAAAGGTGCAGCCCTGCCTTGGGCTGTGATTCTGTGTTTGTTTTGGATAGGAAGCACCTGTGAAGGAGACGTGCAGTTCCACACCTCCCAGGGATTCCTTGGCACATCTGTGTGTGGGTTGATGCAAGCACTGATGACTTTTCTGTGGGTCAGATCACAGCAAGTCTTTTTTGCTGGTGTTTTGGGAGGTTTTATGGTTTGGGAGGGTGGAGAATTTTAGGCTATTGGTTTGTTAACATTGTGGGAGCAAATCTCTTGTTTAGACAAAGTTGTGCTGGGAGAGCCTGGAAATTGATGTTGTAAAGCTGATGGCTTTAGGAGGCTGTTCCTGGGATCAGCACAGAAAGCAGCACAGCTGCTCTGGCTGGACATCCTGGAAGGACTCTGTCCACCTTATCCTGGAAATGGCTGTGCTCCCATCAGTGTGGGACAGTTTCTGCTGGTTCAGGCTGACAAGATGCCCTATTAACTACAGCCAGGATTTGGGATCAGTTTGATCCTCCCTTTGTCCAGAGCTGGGGCAGGGAGTGTTGCGGAGAACTTTCTTTCCAGAAAGTGGTTTCAAAGATCACCCGAAGTGTGTTTACAGTTCCTGGAGAGCCAAACCCCTGGAAGGTGTGTTCTTGCAGCTTACACGGGGGGTTGCCATGATGTTTGTTTTATTAACTCAAGTAATTTGAAAGTCCCCTGAATATATCCTCCCCAAAATAAGCCTGAGACATCTCTCTTGACACCTCTGGTGTGGGGCTTGCTTTGGTTTGATCTCTTGTCTTGTTTAGCACTGGATTAGGCACACAGAGAGGCACAGGGTGTTGATGTGTTGATTCTGCCTGGATCAGAGTCCAAAATCCCTCTACCTGTTAAATCAGCACGTGCTGGATCTGTGTGTGGAAGGAGCAGCTGTGAGAGAGGCAGGGCTGTGCCTTGTTCTCAAGTGGTGACTCAGTGTCTCTCCCTGGTAGCTGTGGCATGAGGACCAGGGCAGTGGGATTTCATTTTCCCACTGCGTTTTTAGATGTTTATTTCATTTCCATTGGATAAAGCTGTGGCAATATATTTTTTTTTTTCCCCATCAAGGCTTGCCTGTGGGGGCTGTGACAGCCCCTCTTGGTCTCTGCTGGCTGTCTCTCAGAGCTGTGCTCCCCTGGGGCTGTGGGATGCAGGTCACGGAGCAAGACTGGCGGGGAAACCAGAAAGATATTCAAGGGGAATGGTGACAAAGGAATTCCAGCCCTGGAAGTGTTTCTGACCATGTGCTGTCCTTGCTGATAGATCCACCACAGGCAGCCCTAAAGTGCTGGGCTGAGACCTCTTCAGGGCTGATGCTGCAGCTGTTCTGCAGCTGGCCCGAGGGGTACCCCCACCCCACCCTGCACTGGAGAGAAGAGGGGCAGGATCTGGAGAACTCCAGCTGGGTCATCAGCTCCAGCAGCTCCTCGGACACCCACGTGGAGACACTGAACAGCTCCCACCTCTCCCACCGTAAAGTCTTCAAGTGTGTGGGCAGCCACGTGGTGAAGCAGGAGCAGCCTGCCTGCACTGTGGAGATAAGTGAGTGGATTTGCTGCCTCATTAACTGTTAATTAGGCTGCTGAAGGTGGGTCATTCCTTCCCTCTGGAGCACTGAGGTGGTCAGGGAAACCAGGAGGCTGCATGGCAAGGCTTGGCTTGTGCAGCACGAGGACAGATATCCTGCAGCTGAGATCCATAATGGCACAGTTGCAGATGAGCTGTGCTTTGGGCCTCTCTTCATGGGCCAACAAATCTCACCACAGCAATGTTTTCACCTTTGGAAAGCCTTCACACACCTGTGTGAAAGTGAGAGGTGGTTTGGGGGCTGTGGGCAGCTTGAGATTAAGTTTGGTAGGGCTGGGTTTAAGGGTTGTGGGTACCCTTCAGGCATCTCAGGGATCTGAGTGGCTTATGAAAATGTGGACTATATTTATCCTGCAAGGGTTGTCAGGACTTCACAAGAGCTCTGCTGATACCAAGGCAAGTTCCTGGGCTGCACTTCTACTCTCTGCCATCTACCTGCTGGCTACCCTCAGATCATTTTTCCTTAGGGATCTGAGGATAGGTGTCAGAAGGGACTGAGCACTATGGAAGCTGCTCAGGTCACTCCTTGGGAGGCTGCTGAGTGAGCCAAATGCCAAACCCACAGTGCTCAACTCCCAGACTCCTGCCTGCCTCCCTTCTGTTAATGATTATTATTCAGCCAGAAGCTTGATTGCTCGTTATCTTAATTGCCTCCATTCCCTTCTTGACTCCTATTTTTGTTTTCTTTTCCCCTTGGGCTGTTCAGAACTCCCTTCCCTGGAATCTGAGCCCCCCAAGACCTGCTTTGTTGGTGACAATGTGACCCTGACATGCTGGGTGACCGAGAGCACTCCGGCAGCTCGGCTGAGCTGGCTGCGAGACATCACCCAGCCTGAGGTGGAGATCCAGCCTGGGGGCAGGTTCCTCATCGCCCAGGAGGGCAACGTGTCCCGGCTCACCATCCAGAACTGCTCCCTTGGCACCGATGGTGGCTGCTACATCTGCAAGGCCCAGAACCCCGTGGGGCTTCGGGAGCTCTTTGTCTGCCTCACGGTGAAGCGTGAGTGGGGCTGTGGCAAGGAGGGCTTGGGGGCACAGCACACCTGCTCTTTGGCTTGCACTGAGAATTCCTCATCCATCTGTGTCCCAGTGACAAACTCGTCCTGTGTCCCCTCTCCACAGAGCCGGTAAACATTGTTGGGGTCGTGGGTGCTGTGGTGGTCCTGTTGCTCCTGACTGTTCTCACCATCACCGGGGTTGTGTTGTACTACAATCCCCTCCTGTGCCTGAGAGGTAGGGATTGGTTCTTCCTGCCTGGTAGTTTATCCCTAACCTGCTTGTCCTTCTCAGTGTGCTGGAGTCAGTCAGGGTTGCATGTGCCATGTGTGGGCAGGTCACCTCCACGCCTGTGCCTCTGCATGAAGCTGCCACTGACCGTCTTGGGGAGGCACAGACATGGAGGCAGGATTGGCAGGAGTTGTCCAGTCCAATAAAACCCGTGACCCTGCCAGAGAGGGACAGTTTCTAACGCAGTCTCTCCCTTCTCTCCCATTCAGGTTCTGCATTCAGGTGAGTGTTGTCATTCCTTGGCCGCATCCTGCATGGCAAGACTACTCTGCCTTCTTGCAGGGCTGGGAACAGGCTCTCCTCAGCCTTTCATCCAGCTTGCTCTGCTGTTCCCAGGAATGCAGACTCGGGAGATGTCTTAGTGCTGGTGGACTCTGAAGATGACGAGGAGGGGAAGGGGCCCGAGGAGGCCCTGAGCAACTGCACTGACCATGAGGCCATGGCACTGGTCGGTGGGAGCAGGGCCCGGACTGCTCAGCTGAACCACCTCACAGAAGGTGAGGAGCCGCCTGCTCCTTGCTGAGCTGTGGCTCTTCCCAGAGGAGCTGCCAGGGAGGGAGGAATTCCTGATGGCTATTGTAGCTAAGATGCTGCTCTTTGCCCTGTGTAGGTGACGATGATGAGCTCCACTGTGGGGTCTTTTCTCAGGAAGTGAGAGAAGAAGAGACACGAGGCTCATAGCTTCCATCCCTCCTTGAGGAAGTACGGGGAGCTTCAGCTGGAGTCCAGCATCAAGCAGGCCCTCAGTATCCTGCATCAGGCTGGTTTGGGCAGAGCCTTCCCACCTCTCTTTCTACTCACCCCTTCCACATTTTCACTCTGTCCTTCTCAGCCACATTTCTCCATCTCTTCTATTTTCCTCCTTGTCTTGGGTGTCCTTAAAACAAGGTGACATCCAGTGCAGGCAGAGTATGGGAACACCTGCTCACTTTGATGCCTGCGACACACTCGAATTCCAGTGTGGGATTCTGACTCAGACCCCATGAGCAGCTCTGGGATGGAGAAAGTTACCACAGGGCCTCAGTGGTCCTGGGACAAGGGAAGAAACAGAGGTGTGCGGGCAGGACATGGGTGACACTGACTCTGGGGAGGCTGAATTGTTTTTATTATAAATATTTTCCCCTTATTCCTTCTGCAGTGTTGCTCTGTGTCCAAGCCGGGAGTTAATCTGTTCTTTGTGGGGTGTGTGTAGGGGGTAACGGGGATGTGAGTGCACACACAGGGGAACAAAGGGGATGTGACAGCACAAAGAGGATCGAAGGGAATCTGATGGGACATGGAATGGGAAGGGAAGCACCCCTGGGACACACAGAGAGGCAGAGTGTGCATGGCGAGTGAAATCAGGATCTGAGCCATCCCTGGGATGTCAGTGTGAGCTGGAGCAGAGCTGAGGGGGATGGGGTGGGGACAGTGGTCTCTGAAGGGCCATGGAGCCTGAACGGAGGGTTCTGAGGGGCTGGAGTGGGGTCTGAAGGCTGGAAGGGACAGAATGAGTGTGGGAGGATGGGGTGGTTTGAGGGCTGAGAGCGGGACCTTCCCTTCAAGAAGCCGTGCTGCATTCCCTGCTCCCAGCACCACGCGATTGCAGCGGCACTCCGAGCCAAGCTGGGAAAATCCCCGGGAGTTGTGGGAGCCTCTGGCGGCCCCTGGCAACAGTGCTGTGCTGCCACCACCTCAGCTGCCCCGGTCCCAGCTCCTCCACAGGCCCCTGGGTGAGGAGGAGGCACTGGCCGAGATGGACTCGGAGCTGGAGGAACGTTTGTGGGCGGCTTTCCGGGACAAGCTGCGGCTGCTGTGAGTGAAACCCCTGTCCTCCCGGCAGCGGGCACTGCTGGAGGTGACCCAAAGGGCTGGCAACCAGGCCAGCATGTTCTGTGTGCCCGATGGTCTCTGTTCGTGTTCCTATCTGAGTGCCACTGCCAGGATGTCACTGGGTTGGTGCTCTGTCCCCAGGTAGGAGAGGATATCCCAGCTGTGGGCTGGAGGGAGGCAGGGGGACTCCCCGGGGTCTAACCAGAAAGCTGAGGTGGTGACGTGACTTTTCCTTCCCTGGGGAGCAGAGCTGGTGCTGGGGGTCTCCAGGTGGGGGAGGCTGAAGTGGGAGGGATGGGCAGGAACGAGGGTGGACAAGAAGTGAATGCAGACAGGGATAAGCCTGTGTGTTTCCTTGCACATGCGGGGGAGCGGGCCAGGGGACAGTGGTGGCCCATGAGGGTCCTGCCCGTGCTGCAGATGCCCCTGCCCAGGCTTTCCCTCCCCAGCCAAGCCGAGCTCCACGCAGCCCGTGGCAGGACGGTGCCAGCTCGGGACCCCGCCGCGCTGCCGCCGTCCACGCGTGTGCTGCTGAAGAGGCGGGAAGTAGCGGAGGTGGAGCGGGAGCTGCAGAATCACCGGGAGGTGAGGGCAGCCCCGGCCCCCCGCGTGTTCCCTCCCCGGGCGCTGCGGGTGTGCCATGGGGACAGGCAGCTGGCAGGAATGTCCCCAGCCGTCCACGGGCTGGAACCCTCGGCTGCACAAGCGTGGGGCGATGCTCTCAGCACCCTGCAATCCCACAGGAGTTTCAGCAGCGGATGGAGCGCCTGGCGCAGCGCCGGCAGCAGCTGGCCCGGAGACAAGAGCAGCACCGCGACACCGTCCTCAGATTTGACTCCTTCCTCAAGGTGCCGGGGCGGGACCCGGGGCCAGGCTGGCCGGAGGGTCCCCGCTGACCCCGTGCTCACGGCGCAGGCGGTGGTGGCCAGGCGGGAGCGGGCGCTGCGCCGGGCGGGCGAGGAGTGGGCACAGGTGACGGCGGAGCGAGCTGAGGCCGCCCGGCTGCAACGGGAGCTGGCGGGGCTGCTCCAGCACAGGGAGCGCCTGGTCTGGCGCCTGCGGAGCCTCCGGCCCTTTGGGGACTACCTGCGGGACGTGCTGGCCAGGATGGGGCAGGTGAGCCTGGGGTTCTGTGGTGTTACCCTGCATGTCCCCAAGCCCCTTAGAGGGGTCATCCCTGCGGCCTCTCAGCCACCTCCACTGCCCAGTTCCAGGACGTGGCGGCCATGCTGGTGCATTTTGGGGTGCTGGCAGGGGTGCGGGCAGTCCTGGCACGGGAGGCAGCCGCTGGGCAGGAGCGGCTGGCCCAAGGCCGGGTACAGCTCCAGCAGTACCCTGCTCTTGGGCACCAAGAATGAGCTGGCCCAGCTCCACGCACACCTGGAGGCTGCTCGCCAAAATGTGCTCCAGTGGGTAAGGGGGATGCAGGGTGCCCAAGGGAGAGGGGTAGCAGTATGGAGCCCAGGTGCGCTGCACCAAGGACGATGCTGGGCTATACTCTCTGGGCTGAGATGAGGCTCCTCCTGTGCCCAGAAAGCAGCAGCTCTGCATGGCGGGGATACACAGCCAGGACTCCTGGGTCTGTCCTGGGAGGTGCAGGAGGACACAGGGCAGTGGCTGGGGATTCATCCTGTCTCCCAGGAGTCCTGCTGGGCCCATGTCCAGAGCACAAGCACCCAGAAGACCCTGCTGCTGGGGCAGATCAAGATGGCTGTGCTGAACCTCTTCCAGCTCACCACTGCACAGCTCAGGCTCCCCATGGACAGAGCCCAGGAGGACATCAAGACCCAGCTGGACATGGTCAGCACAGCCTCTTCCATGGGCAGCGGGGCTGGGAACACACAGGGACATTTACAGCCCTGGATGGCTGTGGCATCAGGCTCCCCTCTCTGCAGGTGCTGCTCTGTATGCAGGGCCTGGCTGACACCTGTGCCCCTGGCACACACCCACCACACCACAAGGGTGCCAGGCTGCCTCAGGGCAAGGAATAGCCCTGGGGACAGCCACCTGCTCCTGGGGCTGGGGAGAGGCTGCCAGGGCTCGTGTGGAGCCACAGGACCCCTAGAGATGGAGATCATTCCCTGACAAGTCTGGAAACCCCACGATGAGAGGCAATATGGATGGCAGTGGCACTGGCACACTGGGGTGGCACTGCACCGGGGCAGGTCAGGGCACCTCCAGCTACTCTCCTGCATGAAGCGCTCCAGGCAGGGGAAGAAGAGGGAGCTCCTGTTGGTATTTCCAAAGGCGTCTCACATCAAAACACAGCCCAGCTGTGAAGCTGCAGCACCTGCTTGTTCTTGTGCCTCAAGGTGGCAATAATGACCCCAGGCATGATGCTTGGAGCAAAGACAGAGGAGTCAGGATGAACCAGCCAGTATTTACTGTCCAGTCCCACAACTCCTAGCCCAGGTGTGGGGGAAGTGTCCCCTACATCCTCTTCCTCAGCTTGCCCTTCTTGGCAGCGCCCATGCGGCGCCCGAAGGCCATTTGCCGCAGCTCCTGCACCCGCTGCCGGTTGCGGGCCTTGAGGCGCTTCAGGCCCCCGCTCTGCAGGAAGCGCTGCTTGGCCGCCTTCTTGCGCTGCTTCAGGATCTGCTGCTTGTTCTTCAGCTCCGAGTGCACCCTGCCCTGCGCCGGGGGCTGTGTGGGCCCTGTGGGAGGACATGGCCGTGCTCAGGGCAGGGGACAGAGCCAGGCTGGGGGGACAATTACTTGCTCCAGCTACTCACCATGCCTGCGCCTGTGCTTTCCTCTGAAATGCTCCCTGCTGCATGGCCGTTCCTCATCCCGCTCGTCAACCTTGTACTTCTGCTTCCACTTCTCGTAGCTGGCACGGGCGGGTTAAGGGAACATGTGGTGACTCCTCACTTTGAACCTGTGCTGTGGTGTCTGACCATGCTCCCTCCCCTGGCTGCTGCCCTGACATGTGAGTCCATCCCCATTCCCGCAGCCTCTGGCCTGGGCAGGCAGCAGTGCCCATGGCAGGATACAGGTTGTTCTTGTAGGAGCTGCTGATGTAGCGCCCGCTCTCTGTCCGCACCTTCTTCTTGTCCTCCTGGCCTGTCTGCCCCACGAACCGCTTCTTTTTGCGGTCCCTGCGAGAGAGGGGAGGGTGGTAGGACCAGGCAGTGGGACCCCCAGCCCTGATTCTCCCTCCAGCCCACAGGCAAACCCCACTCACCACTTGAGTAGCTGCTTGCACTTGTTGAGGTTGTGGTTCTCGTCACCCATGAGATCCAGCACGGCCCCGGCCGCCTGCTGCTCAAAGGCGCTGCCCTCGCCGCCAACGCTCAGCCTGCAAAAGAAGGTGATGAGAGTGATCCCCATGCAGGCCAGGCTGGGACAGCAGCAGGAGCCGCCCCCCCCCCCCCCCCCCCCCCAAACTTACCCCCGCTCGCTCTCAAAGTCCTTGGGCCGGTATGGGATGTAGAACTCTTCATCCTGCTGTGCCAGCTGCTGAGGCTTTTTCCTGGGACCATCTTCTCCTCGGCCCCGTTTTCGCTTCTGGCCCCCCAAGTTGGAGAACACGTCCTGGATGGGAACAAAGAGGGGTTGGGACAGCCACGTCCCCACAACATGGCTGTGCAAGTCTGTGCCAGCCCCAAAGCCCCAGCATAATCTGGGGGCCCTGGTGCTGCCAGCACTGGGCTAAGGCCACTCTGCAGCGGCTCCTGCATCCATGACCCCATTACCTGGAGGTCTTTCTGCTCTCCTTCCCCTTCCCCATCCTGGGGCTCAGGGGGGCCTGGGCACAGCCCCTGCCCTTTGAGTGCTGCTGCCCGCTTCTCCTGCTGCCCACGCTGGAACTTCTCAATCAGGGCACCGTCGTGGCTCCGCTTCGATCGCATCACGGTGCTGGCTGGCGTCCGGGATGTGGCGTTGATTTCAAAGATGGTCTGTCCCCAGGGCAGAAGCATGATTCCCAGTGAGCCACATGGGCCTCCCCTGCTACCCTATCTCAGGAATCTCAACTCACCGCCTTGGACTTGTAGGTTTTAATGCTGTCCACAAACTTCAGCCTCTCCAGCTCTGTGTCTTCGAAGCGAGTGCCTGGGGAAGGTGGGCAGGGAGAGGGGCACAGGTCAGTTCCCTGGGGAGGGGAGCAGGGTTCTCTCTCTCAGCACCCCCTCAGTACTCACTGAAGAGTGGGTGCATGCCCAGCTGGGATACATCCAGGTCCTTGGCCCTCTTGATGGACTCTGGCGAGGGGCCAGGCCGGGAGCGTAGGTACTGCTTCTGGGCGTTGTCGGCGACGCGGCGGAGGCTGTGCAGCTCCAGCGAGCCCTCATGGTCTGTCAGCAGCAGGCACTCCTCATCATCCACCAGGCTCTGGGGGACCCGGCCCAGGACCCCACTGGTGTCTGCAGCCCAGGGGACACCGTGTCACCTCCCCAGCACCCAGCCTGGATTTGCCAGAGCAGAGCTGACAGCCCCAGGGAGCTGGGCACTGTTCAATCAGCATCCCTGACACACAGGTGTGTTGCAGCCCCCAACATCCCATTTTACCCATTGCCCCTCTGTGTAAGGGCCCACCACAAGACCACAAACTCCAACACTGGCCAAGGGTAACACCCAGTAGCCACACAGCCACCCCTCACCAGCGGGCATCTCCTGGGATCCAGCGAGGATGAGTGGGCGCCCCAGGAAGAGGTGGAGGTCAAACACGTAGGGCATCTCGTCAGGAGCCACCAGCGAGTAGGCAATGCCACTCCGGCCAGCTCGGGCCACGCGACCTGGCAAGGGCAGGAGGAGAATGGGAAACCAGCCAGCCGGCTCAGCCTGTCCCCACCCAGCCAGGGACACACTGGTGTCCCTGGGAGCCCAAACATGTGACATTTACTATGGAGGCGTGGCTGGTAAGGGGCTGCAGGTGGCTGGGGAAGGGGCAAGGGGGAGGCCACTATGGTGCCATCCTAAAGGGAAGGTACCAGTCCTGCCCCCAAGAGCCCCCACAGTCCAGCTGGGACATCAGAGGCACACTGACACTGCTTTGTCCCCAGTCTGTCCACCAATGTCATGACCCAGTGAGGGCACTGGCACCCACCAACACGATGCAGAAACAGCTTGGCCTTGGCGGGGAAGCTGAAGTTGATGACGTTGTCCAGCATGGGGATGTCCAGCCCACGGGCGGCCACGTCGGTGACCAGCAGCACTGGGCACTTGCCCTGGGAGAACTTGGCGATGTTGATCTTGCGGGCAGTCTGGTCCAGAGAGCTGTAGATGTGGGTGCAGCGGATGCCCTGTGCCGTCAGCAGCTGGGCAGGAGGGAAGAGAGATTGGATCCCACCTGGTCATGTGCCCTGAGCCAAGAGACAGGGCCAAAGACTCCAGGGTGCCCACCTGAACCCCCAAATCCCACTGTGCTCCCCCCTCTCTCTGAGGGTGAGTGGATACAGCACCACCATGATCACATATTCTGGTATTTCTCCTTCAACCCAGTGAAACAGAGGGAGAGATTCTAGCAGGGACCTGCCACAGCTGCAGACCCCACAAGGACACTCCCAGAAGTAGATGCTCGGCACCCCCAAATGCCACTTACCTCCTTCAGATACTCCGTGTGGTGCTTGGTGGCCACAAAGACAACTGTCTGGTCCTGGGGCTTCACCACGCTGCGGAGCAGGTGGAGCAGCACGGCTGGTTTGTTGTCCCCACGCACGTGGAAGAATGCCAGCTGCAATGGGAGGGCAGCGCTCAGCCCTGTGCCACCGCTGCCACCCTTGTCCCCTCCTCAGGAGCAGGTGGCTTGCAGGCGGTAGGGGGCACAAAGCTCATCTTAAGCTCCCCCAGCACATCTCACCTTGAGCTGCTCACTCAGCTTGGATTCCACATCCAGTCGGATCAGCATCGGCTCCGTGAGGCCTGTGGTGACACACAGGACATGGGTCACATATGGGCTGTGCTGCTGGGGACACCTGCTTAGCCCAGCATTAATACAGCTCAGTTTTCCCAGTGCTGGGCTCAGCTGGGCTGCGGGACCGTGCCATGTCCCTGTCCCCAGGCTCCTTCAGTACCACCTGCCCCCCCTCTCCTCACCAGCCCGGGCAAACTCAACAAGCAGCTTGGGCAGCGTGGCAGAGAACAGCACGGTCTGGTGGCAGTCTGGGAGTCGGGCGATGATCTCCTGGAGCTGCTCAGCAAAGCCCATCTCAAAGAGCCTGCAGGGGAGGGAACATGGGACATCATAGGTTCCTCCCCAACACCTCCATGGCACCTCACCCCACATGAGGGGACACTGCCAGTCCCAGGGATGTCCCTGTGCCCTGCTGACCTGTCGGCCTCGTCGAACACCACGTACTCCACAGTGTGCAGCTTCAGCTTCATCTCCACTGCCACGTGCACCAGGCGCCCAGGGGTGGCAATGATTCTATGGGGACAGAGGTGGTGACATGACCAGGAGGGGGCAGGACAGTGTCCCCACACCATCCCAGGAACAGGTCTTGGGACCAAATCCAACCCAAAGAAGACACAATGAGATCCTGTTGTCACACAGAAGTTGCCCCAAGGGAACACCAGGAATGCTCATCAGGCACGCAGGCTCTAAACACCAGTGACGTCCCTGGATGGCTGGTGACCATTTTCCCACCAGGTCCCTTCCCTGTGCCCCACTCACATGTCAGGGTTCTCATGCAGGGCAGCAAACTGGTCCTCCATCCTGCAAAAGAGGGGAGAGACCGGGTTGGCACAGGACAGCAGGTTTTGGGGAGGCTCAGGGAAGCAGGGACTGGAGGGGACATGGGGACAGCTTACTTGTCTCCTCCGAGGATCAGGGCTGTCTTCAAGCCAGTAAACTTGCCCAGCTGCGGGGTAAGAAAGAAACATGGTGGTGGGATGTTAAACCAAACCCATTGCCTCCGTTGTGCCCATTCACCCCCACTGCTCCTACTCGCCCTGTTGTCCCTATTGTCCCCTGTACCTCCTTGGTGAACTTGAGGGTCTGCAGGGCCAGCTCCCGGGTGGGCGAGAGGACGAGGGCACGTGCCCCGGCGTGGCTGGGCGCCTTCAGCCGCTCGAACATGGGGATGAGGAAACAGGCCGTCTTCCCGCTGCCCGTCCGTGCCATCGCCACCACGTCCCGGCCACGCAGGATGGCGGGGATGGTCTGCAAGACACCACTGTCACTGTCACCATTCCACTGCCACCCCCGGGGCAGGGACCCACCGCTCCCCATGCTCACCTTCCTCTGGATGGGCGTGGGCACCTTGTAGCCCTTCTTCATGATGCCCTTGAAGACAGGGTAGCTGAGGCCTGGGGGGACAGGGACAAGTGAGGGCACATGGGCAAGAGGGGACAGTTCCTGTCCCAGGGACAGCTGTCCCCTGCTCCACACTCACCCATAGACTGGAAGCCCCCGGATTTCTTCTTCTTCTGGTTCTGGGCCCGCACCATGGCCTGAGTGTCCAGCTCGGCATCGCCACCATTATCCTCCTCAGCAGTGGTAGGGAAGGCGGGCAGTGGGGTTACAGGGACCTGGGGACAGCGAGGGACACGGATGTGGTGATGGGTTTCAGGGCACTGCAGCTCTGCACTGCTGGTATGGTAGGCAGGGACACCAGTGCTGGGAACTGTGGGTACTGGGGGCGCTGGCACTAAAGACATGGGCACTGGGGACACTGGTACCCGAGGACACCCGTACCAGGAATACTGGCACTGGGGATATTGCACTGAGGATACCAGTACTGGGGACACCGGCACACTGAGACCGGGAACCCCAGTATCGGGCGCAGCTGGGACAGCGGCACGGGGTGCACGGGGTGCCTGGGAGACGCCGCGTTCGGGGCCCTCCCCACTGCCCTCCCCACTGCCCTCCCCTCCCCTCCC
>VZRN01006541.1:360740-379569 GCA_013397935.1 Dasyornis broadbenti | reverse complement strand
CGGGCCTGTCCCCCGCCGGCTCCGGGGTTGTGGCCATGCGGGCGGCGCGTCCGGCCCCGGCTCCGGCCCCGGGCGGTGGCTCCGCTGCCACCACCACCCGCCCTCCGCGGGCCCTCCGGGGTCGGCGCCGGGTGCGGGCGTCCTTCGTGGATGAGTCGCTGTTTGGCCGCCCCGCGGGGGCCCGCCCGCCGCCTCCCGCCTTTCCTCCGCCCTGGGCGGCTCCGGCGACTCCGGCTGCTGGCGGCACCCGGCCCAGGAGTCAGTGCAGGTGAGCAGCGTCTCTGGGCGCTCCCTCGGCCTGTACCTCCGCTGCCCTGGGTTTCGGGTTTCACTACGCGTCGGTGTCACGGGGAGCCGGACGGAGCCTCTCGACTCTTCCAGCCTGGCTCTCGGTCACTCCCTCTCTGTGTTCTCCCTGCTCTAATGAACATGTGTCTCTCCGCTTGTCGTCCTCCAAGGTCCCGAAGCCACGCTCCGTCCTTCTGTGACGAATCCCTGTTCGGTGCTAAGCCCCAGGGTCCCGCCTGGGCAGCTCCGCGGATAAGGAAAGCAGATGTAGCCAAGCTCCATATGCTGCTCTGGAGCCCCCCACCTGCCCCCCGAAACCAGCCTGGCCTTTCCCCTCACTCCAGGGGGACACCCCTTAGAGCTGTCCACCCACCGGCCTCCGTGCCTCCAGCCGCATCTGAGCCTGGCCACAAGGACAAATCGTGTAGCTGGAGACAGCTCAGGAGCAATGCTTGCTCTGAAGGCTGGGGTGCTCCTGGCAGAGAACGTTCCCAGTCTGTCAGCCGGCTGAGCACCCCCCCGGACAGGATTCACCTACCTTCTGATCTCGGCAAAGAAAGGTGGAAAAACCGGAGCGCTCCAACAACCCCTGGTGCCCCCCAGGGCCCTCTGATGAGGGGTCGGTCCAACAGTGTGTCTGGATCTCCTGTGCTCAGGAATGCCCAGGCGGCAGGTGGCTGCAAACCCAGACCCCCCTGGAAGTAATGCCAAATGTCCCTCTAGTTGTACATACAGCCTTAGTCTGCCTGAGGCTTCCTCGTGACCAAGCCTGCAAAGTCCCTGTGCTTTTCCATGGCTGGAAGTGAAGGATGTGGCTGTTCCATGCTGGAAGACGAGCCAGGAGCTAAAGGTGACCACAGTGCTGGGAGCAGTGACCTCCTTGTTCAGGGCACAACCCCACAGCACCAGAGTGGGGTAGCCTTGGTGGGAACAGCTGCTTCCCTTGATGTCCAGTGGTTGTCAAAGGAGGTGTGGTAACACAGCAGGTTTTTTCTGTCTGGGAAATCCAATTGGGAGGTTGGAGCAGCAGGAGACGGGAGTGCCCACAGTGTAGTCCAGGGCCCATCCAGGCACGGGTACATGGTCAGTGTAGCTCCATGGGGACAGGCAGGGGCTGAGCTCCATGGAGCTCCCAGAGCAGGGGATACTGCTGTGGTGGGGGTCCCAGGGGAGTCTGGGGGGCAATTGAGGTCTGAGGGCCCTGATGGGCACCTTTGCTGACTGCATGTGGTGAGAAGAATCCTCCTTCATCCTGTCTGTGTTCGAGCATGTGGGAATGCAGGAGATCCCTAGTTTGACCTCCTATTCACAGCAGGTCCAGTCAAGTGGTGGAAACCCCTAGGAACCGAGGCTGCACAGCCTCTCTGGCCCCCTTGCCACTCCTCCACTCTCCTTGAGGTGAAAAATCTCCCTTTATATCCAGTGTGATTTCTAGTGTGATTTTGTGTCTGTTCTCTTGTTCTGCACCTGAGCACAAAGCTTGGCCCAACCCTCATGGTCCCCTCCTCTTTGCAGGTTTTGAGAGGCTGCTCTGAGGCCCCCCAAAGGGTTCCCTTCTCCAGGAAATGAGCTCCTTCTGCCTATGTGCACAGGACGTGCCTCGGTGTCTCCCCGCTGTCCTTGCTCCATGTCGTCAATGCCTTATGGACTTCCCTGGCAAAGCAGGACAAGCACAGAGGTGAGGAACAGCACTGCCGTGCATCCAGCTGGCAGCGGGATGGTGCCAGGCTGGATGGGGTCTGTGACAGACAAGGATCTGCACAGGGATTTCGGCAGCTTGTGGGGATGAGGAGGTGCTGAGTAGATACATAATTGTGTGGCTGGTGCTGAGGGTTGTGAGGTGCTCACAGCAGTGCCACGCTGTCACCAAATAAATGATCCGAGGCAAACCTGGGATCTGTGGGATGCTGCTGAGTGATATGGGCACCTCCAAAGCTCCTCCATTTCCTTTCGTGAAGTGGGAAAGAGCAGCTCTGTATGCAGGCAGATTAAGGACATGGGGTGGGTGACTTGGGGCTTGCAGTCAGTGCTCCCTGGGGAGGGAGGCTGTGGTGAGGAGCTGCTGAGGTTGTTGGGAGTTTGGTAACTCCCATGCCAAGGGAAGCACTCAAATTCCCCAAAACACACACCAGACCAGGTTAAGAGCATCATTCTGCCCCCAGACATGATTTTATTGCACCTTGAGCAGCAGCAGGATCAGGCCTTGACCCACTCCAGCACGTGCTTATTTCTTGGCCTGATAGGAAGCAAGAATAACCTGATGTTATCAAAACCTGAGAAAGTGAGTGAGGATCCTTGTGATTAGCTCCAAACTCTCAGATCGCTCCCTACACTTCCTATTGAGGTAGTCTAGCAGCTCTTCTCCACCTGGACAAAAACTGGAGGAACATGGAACAATTGTGGCCTTCTCAGAGGACGGGTTGGGGATGCTGATGTCAATCCAAGCCTGATCAGCCTTACTTGGGATGTGGGCACAGTGATATGCAAGCTGTGAAGGCTGCAGATCTCACTGGGCTGGGAGAGAAACTGTGGTTTGGACACTAGATGGAGACAAGAGGGTTGAGGATTGACACAAAAGCTGGAATGCTGTTCCCCAGCAGCAGGTGGATGAGTCAGATCCAGCAAGGTGAGTCCTCAGCAGACTGGGGGAACTGCCGTGGAATATGAGCAGCAGAGAACTCAACCAGTGCAGTCTTGGAGAGCTGGAGTCCTTGAAAGATGAAGCCTCTTAAAATGAAGAGAGATACTATCTGAAAAACAAGTTGACAGTGGCCCATGTGGCCAGGATTGGCCACTTTACCCCCACTGCTGTGTTCAGGCTCTGAGGAATCAGAGCCCATCGCATCAGCCACACACTTTCTTGTACTGCACTGGCCTGGGTTGTCACCAAGGGCTTCCAGGAGGTCAGAACTGTCACTTCCTTGCTATTTACACTATGAGGACAATGTTGGTTAAGTGTAAATGGGTTGTGTACATTTTGTTCTGTGATACTCACTCACATTGGTGCTTTTCTGCTGCTCTGTCCTCTTGTTCTGCCAAAGCTGTGCAGCCCAACGTGAGAGCAAAAGCTGCTCTGTTACTGATGGAACTGGTGCCTATGTGGAAAAAAACCTGACATTAAACCTGAATTAAATGAAGTGGGGGAAATGTTCAGTTGTTTCCCAGCTCTAGATCCAACCTGTCCAGTGTCACTGCTGCTCAGCTCAAGTGAGAGTAGTTGATAAAGAGGCCTGAATCAAGCTGGGACTCCTCCCTGCAGTTGCTCTCGTTTTTCTGCTTGCTCAGCAATGACATAAATCTCACTCTCCACTTTTGACTCCATCCCGACTCCTTGACTTGTCGCTTACTTGGGGGTTGCAGTTGTGTTGCTGCAGGGCTGCTTTCCACTGAAATCGGTGGAGCATTGGGATGGAGCAGGGACAGTCCAAAAACCAGCATAGCTGGCAGGAGCCAGGTGATAACTTGACAGAGGCAGCAGCCTGACCTTAACAGGATTAATCTGCAGGACCTTGCTGAGAGCCAGAGCTCCTGGATGGCCCTTACGGCACCTACTGTACGCAGGGCTGGGCTGGGCTGCTCTCAGCACCCGACTCATTCTTGCAGCCAACGGGGCCTAGGAGCAGGACCCTGGGAACAGGGACGTCTCCTCCCAGAGCGGGGAAAAGGGGGTGGCCCAGCCCAGGAGCGGGTTGAGGTCCTGGGTCTGGGCCCCTCAGGGGTCCCCGAGCCGTCCCGCCCGCGTCCAGCCGTTGCCCGGCGACTGCCCCTCTCCTCCCTGACCCGGGGGCGGGGCCTCGGCGCAGCCAATGGCATCCCGCTCTCTTCTCCCACAGAGCCCAGCCCCGCCACCTCGGGCCAATCAGCACCCCAGTCTGTCGTGACGGACAGCGCTTTCCTCCAATGGCGAGGCGAAGTCTACGAGGGGCGGGGAGGAGGTGGGACTAACACGGATCCTCTGGCAGGGGGCGGGGGCGGGTGCGGCGCGTGGATTGGCGGGAGGGTGTGAGGCTCCGCCTCTTGGGGCGGGGATCTGGCTTTGGCAGCCAATGGAAGGCGAGGGGCGGGGCGCGGAGGAGTCGCGTCGCTGCGGGCGCTGGTTCGGCGGGGCTGGGACGGGCCGGGGGGTTCACAGCGTCCCGGGCCGGGCCGGGCCGGGCCGGGCGATCTCCAGAGGGTTTGGAGGGTCCGGGGAGTCTCGGGGCCTCGGGCACGGGGGCTGGTGAGGAGCAGGTTCACCCAAGGCTGGGAGGAGGGGGCGCGGGGAGGGCGCTGGGCCGGGCCTCCCCAGCGCAGTGACAGCGCCGTGCCGGCGTCCCTCTCCCTGGTCAGGGACAGCGACTGGGGATTGTCCCTGTGGCACTGTCCTGGGCCTGCTTCATTTTACTTTTCCGTCATCTTTTCGAGAAATCCGTGACCTTGTGGCATCGCGCAGTTAAAAAAAAGCCCTCCGGGAACTTCATGTGCGCGGACTCCAGGCGGCCTCCGGTGTTCCCGCGTTGCCCTCCCCAGCTGCGGCCGAGGCGCTTGGGCACAGCGGGGGACAGAGCCATGTGTCACGGGGACACTTAGCACCATGCTGGCCGCGGATGCGTCACGGCCGCCGCTCCCGGTGCCGAGGGGTCAGGAGTTTTCTAAGGATCAGTTTCTCCTGCGTCCCTGCTGTCCTGCGAGCCGTGCGCCGGCGGGATAGGCAGCCCCAGCATCGCTTTGTGAATTGAGCTTTGGTAGAAATCCATCGAGCTTGGTGTCCTGCGCCGCTTTTGGGAAGCAAACAACTCGGTCCTTTTTGGAGCTGTGGTGTCCGGAGATGGGTGAACGCACTGTTTTATCCATGTGTCCAGCAGACAGCCCCGGTGGAGGACTTTCCAGGGAGAGGTTCTGACACAAGCGTTTCCCAAGTGGAACTGGAAAAGGTGTTTCTTAAAGCTCCGTGAGCAGGAGCCTCAGAGGGAACGGGATGGCTGTGAGCATGGACGATGACGTTCCCCTCATCCTCACCCTGGACGACAGCGGGAGCAGCGCCTCAGCCCCTCTGGATGACCTGGATCGGGAGGAACTGCCTAACGAAAGTAAGAGCACTTTGTCATTCCCTGCCCGATGTTTGTCTCTTCCCGGTGCCTGTCAGGACCTGAGACTCCCAGAGCTGTCACTCAGTGTCCTGGGGCTGCCTGATAAAACCAGGTCAGGAAGTTGCTGCTTGTGCTGCTTGTTTGCTCACAGCTCTGCGTGACACCGCGCGGACTGGGCGGCTCCTACCAGTGCTGTTTCTAACACATAATTTTGTGGTTTCCCTGTAGTAACCTGTGACCTTAAGCCCTTTCCTGCACATCTCCTTTCCTTGGCACTGTCCCATTGCAGTTATTTCATGTGGCATTTTCCAAGCGCCATAAACATCTGCCCTTTGTGACTCTTTCTCGTTTACATTCTGATTTTTTGCAAGACGGAAAGTATTGATAAATCCCTTCCACATCTTTATTGTGTTCTTATTAAAGAACCTGCAGTACTTTTAGACAACATATTCATGTCGGCCCTTGCTGTTTAGTGGGGCAGAGCCAGCGTGTGAGCACTGGGTGGGGGATAACAACAGCCACCATCCCTCAGAAGCTTTGCTTTTCTCCTCAGTGTGTCTTCATTAAAGCCCTCACCCTGCAGCAGGTTGGATGTGGCCAGCAGATGTGTCTGAGTGTGTTCAGTGAGTTTCTGGTTGGTGTTACACCTCACTGGATGTATCTGAGCAGTTTTGTCCAGCACATCCCCGTGACTTCCAGTTGACATTGCAGGTGCACACGCACAGGTCTTGTGATCCTGTCCCAGCCGTTGCTGCCACAGGCTGAACATTTGAAACAAATTCATCATTTCCTGGCTGGGCATCCCTTTTTTCCACATTATTCCTCTGTACCATACTGCCTCTGAGATTTAATTTCTCTAGCAATAAGATGGGTTCCCTTAATTTTCTCCTTCTTGACTTCCCCTGTCAGGCATTAGTTTTGGATAATCAAGATTCTTCCTCCCTCCTCCTCCTCCTCCTCTCCCACCCCGCAGTACAGATCCTTGACTAAATTGCCCAATTGATTTTCTCTAAGCTGTGCTGCATCCTTGCTTCATCCCATCTGTTTGTCTTTTAAAGTTTAGCCCTCTATTTTTAAGTTAAATTGAAGAGAGATTTCTTCCTCCATCCACAGGGGTATTTATAGGATTCCTTGTGACTAATTTTAATTGCTCTTCCCTCTTTTTTCCCCCACCTCCCATCCCTTCAAAGAAGAAGTTGGGTGAGGCTTAACAATTGCTTGAAGCCAACACGACTGTGTTAAAGCACAGGCATGAGAGTGAATGTATTAATAAATAAAATTCTCCACATTGAAATACAGGGACGTTGTTTAGGGACCAATTTTGTGGTTCTTAAAAAGATTGCTGTGTGGTTTTGGAGAACTTATTTCCTGGGGTCCTTGAAATGAAATAGCTCTTATTTTGCTGTATGTTTTAATCACTGTTAAAGTTGGATTTGCTGCAGAAATATAAAGTTTATGCTGTGGAAGCGATAGGGAATGATTCAGAGCCTTCTGAAGTCAGAGTGGGATGAAGGATTAGGAGGAGAAGGCTGGCATCAACAACTTGAAAGGCACATTTATCTCTAGGAAGTGGGAAGCTTAAATCAGGGAGTGAGCGTACTGACACCAGCACTGGCAAAAGTAAGCTTGTTTAAAAACCAGGACGTGCAGTCCCGCTTTTGCTCTTTGCCTGCACAGAAAGTCTGCTGTGAAATGCAGTGAAAGTTGTGTCTCATGGAGGCTGTGAGGAATCAAATGTGTCCCCTCTGCTCTGCCTCCCCTCGGCTGCTGAGGACTGAAATGGCATTAACAGAACTGTGTGATGTCACATTTTCAGTCAGAAGCTTTTCTTTTCCCAAGAAAAAGAGTATGTGAGAAGTCCTTGTCAGGGGAGAGAGAGCCTGCCAGGGTGATGATGAGGACATGGGGACAGGGAAGGTCAGGAGGCTGTTTCCTTCTGGCTTTGTCCTCCTTCTGCCTAAACTCTCCTAATTGAATATTCAGTCAGAATTTGGAGGAGCAGCTCCCTCGTTACTGTGCCTGACCATCAACTCCAAGGGATTCAGTGGCAGCTTAAACACAAAGCTTTTACTGAAGTGTGTCCCCAGAACAGGCTGGGACTGTTTGCAGTGAAGGACCCACCATCCTCTTCCAGGTGACACTGAGAGGAAGACAAAGTGGCTGTAGCTGCCCTTTGTTCAATCACATGGTTGAGATTGACAATAATTAAATCTCACTCTTGCTTTGTGTTCCTGTGTGCTCAAACTCCTCTAAATTTTAATTCATTCTTCAGCATGTCACTACCAGTGCTGTGTACCTGTGTGATTCAGTGTATCAGCTCTTGTGTTTTTTAAGGAACTTCTTGTGCTTTTAAATTAAGAAAAAAAAAATCTATCCATGGTGTGGCTTTCTTACAATCAGATCTTTAGATAAAGGAATTTGTAGTTCAGGATTCTTGCTGTTGTTTGTCTGGAAATGGAGACAAGTTTCTGGGTTGAAATAAGTAGATTCAGGGTTTTCTGAAAGCAAGCCTGTAGCAGATGTAAAAAAGGACTGAAGTGCAGGAGTGAATTCCTTTCCAAACCTTGCGGGAGAACCCTCTCCTGGGTGAGTGGATCTCTTGGGGTGCGAATAAAAGAAAGCTAAAGGGGAAAATTGTGTGGAAAATTACATTCTTAAAGAAAATGTCCAGCTGCAAAAATTAATCTCCCAAATCCTCCAGCTCTTAAGCATTTAATGAGAGAAAATACATGCATGGAGAGGAATATTAAACTCTGCCTTGCTTGGCTTGTGCTGGGATACAGGACTTCCAGGGAGCTCCCATCTGCAGCCACCACAAAGGGTCAGAATCCTGTAAAGTTGACAGGAATTCAGACCACATCCAGAAAAATGTGGTCCCTGTGGTGCTGCTGGTTTTCCGGCTGCACTGTGTAGGGGCTGAGTAATTTTTCTTTCCTCTCCAGCACCTGAAGGAGACAGGGAGAAGCTCTTGCATCACCGGAATCCTCAGTAATGAATGTGACGCTGCCCTTCCCTAGCCCATCTTATCTGAGCATCTCCATACAAACTCTATTTAAGCTCTCCAGCACCTGCCCGAGGGGAATGACTAATGAGAAACTGAATTTCTGCAGGGGGCAAGAAGGGGGATGTGCACCTGGTGTGACCCTTCCCAAAATCCTGCACTGAGAGTGATGAGAACCTGCCAGGCTTTAGTGATTTCCCATCCCTCCTGAACTCCCATAAAATATTTGAACAGAGTTCTCAAAATATCTCCTGAGTGCAGTGTCTGTTTTCCATCTACAAAGGCAGCATGGATAGCCTTGAAACTCTAGGACAGTGTCTCTCCTTGAGCTGTTGGGAGCTATAAACAATAAATGAGTGCACATTGATTTATCCTGTATTAGATCAGATACGAGATTCTTCTTTGCCTCCTGCATGGAAATTGCTGTAGCCTCAAGTAGAGTTTCAATGTGTTCAGAGCAGAAAGTACAGCTCTGAGTGTTGTACAGGGAACAATGGGGTATTGTCTGTTTTCCCACACAATGGGTGATGGCAGGGGGAAAGAAGTCATCTTTCAACTCGGGGTTTTTACGAGAAAGCAACTGCATCTGCTGTTGAGGTAAAAACTAATTATTAGGGAGGTGGGGAAGCAACTGCAGCAGCCAAGAGTGATGTTTTCTAGAAGGATTTGCTGGAAAATGGGAAGTTATAACTTTGAGTGAGGTACCTTTGCAATCTCACTTTCTGCTGCCTGAGGGGTGAATTGTCAGGAAAACCAGAGCCAGCCTGGCCTTTTGGCAAGGTGAATTATTTACACACATGCCCCTGTGCCTGGCACTGCTGGAAAGGAGCAGGTGGCTCAAAGTGTGTGAAGGAAATGAGGTTTCTCTGCTGGTGAGGTTGGAGGGGCTGCCCAGGTGCACTTGGTGAGGAATGTGGGTAAGGGAAGCCCGGTTGTGCGTGTAGAACAGTGTGTGGGGCGTGCTGGGCTTCCCAGAGGGCTGGAAAGGGCCTCTGCCCTTGCACTGGGACAATTCCCTGATGGAATATGTGAAGCGGCTTGCAGCAAAGCTGTTCCTTTTGTAACTAGCTGGTGGAGACTCATGTAATGGTTCTGAACACAGTCTAATTACAGCATTAATGGATGTTGTATACATGAAACTTGTTTTTTTTTTTTTTTTTTTTTTAAATCCTTTATTAAGCCCCAGGTAGACGCCTGCTTTTGGGAGCAGCCCAGGATTTGGTGCAGTTAATGTTTTTTTAAGGCATATGGACCGCCTGGAATTTGATGTGTTTGGTAACCAATGCAGTCTGAACTGATTGAAATCTCTTCTGTGTTGGATCGGGTTCCAGGATAGATTTGTATTGGCAGTGAGAGAGTTAAGTCTGTCCACATCCTCCACCACTTCAGCCCATCTAGTCATGGAATCATCTCAGACAATCCCTGACTGGTTTGTGTTGGAGGGGCCTTAAAGGTCATCCCATTCCACCCCACTGCCACGAGTGAGATTTAAACGTGTAAAACAAGTGTAAAATCCCTGATGGGCTGAGGGAACAGAAAGTAAAGCCCTGACCTTTGGGAAAATGCTGCAGCCACAAAAACTCTTAGGACCTGTGCTTCTTGTGGGAGCACCTGAACCGCACTGGAAGCATTCTGGCTTTGCTACCTTTGGAGGAAAACAGGCATTTCAAATGTCAGCCACCTGGTAGATTTAATAAATCCTTTGGGATCTGCAGGTTTTGATCCTTGTGTGGAAGCAAGGATTTCAGAGGAGGCTGTTTGGACTCGGGCACTGGGTATGAAATGCTGTAACTAATTAAGGTGAAGAAATAGGGGATGAGGGAACAAGCAACTGCTTGCAATGGACCTGGCAGATTCCAAGATTCCTGACAGCCAGCCTCTTGAACAGCCTTTTGGATTATCTGGTGGCTTTCTTGGATGCTGTGCAGGATATTTGCTCACATCATGGCCCCTAGTTCTACCAATTTGCCTTTAATTAGTTCCAGCAGCAGTGCTTCTGCTGCTGCCTTTAGAGGTGAAGCATGGCCAGAGCACAGGACTGGGATCTCATTCGGGGGAGCAGTCAGGTTCTGCTGCTGGAGCAGCTCCTCCTTCTACCTGGGGTAAGTGAGTAAATGCCACTGTGGGTCACAGTCTCACCTGCTGGTTACACCTGGGGTGGGAGAGCACAGGTAAGCTTCATTCCTTTGTTATGAAGAGGTGCTGTTCTGCATTGCTGTGCATGATTCTTTTTTCTTAATGTGCACCTGCTTAAAGCTTATAGAGAGAGGAATTTTTTCCAGAGCATGAGTGGTGGTTTTATGGTGGATTGTTGTTTGTGCCTCTGAAAGTCTCATTTCTCTGACCTAACAGCCTTGCATTCTACAACTTCTGCCAGGACTCCTCCAATCCTTTCCTGGCCTAGATGACTTATAATGAATGTTTTAAGCAAGCAAAGCGAAGCAAAACTGCCTCTGAGATGAGTGAGGGGTGAAAATCTTGGAAAGGGAAACGAACACCCAAAACATAAGGAGATTATTGTTTTCTCCTTCAGTACAATTCGTTTCCCTGGGTGATGAGCTCTGTAAGCTCAGAGGAAGGAGGGAAATGCTGCTTTTTGGAAGATGTTGGGTATCTTTCACAGTGATAGAAATAGTGAAAAATGTGTTTCTGCTCTGAACCATCCTCTGGAATCTCACTTGTCCTGATTATTCAGGTTTAAGGCAGGACTGTGTCTTCTTGGTAGAGTTGGTACCTTTCTTTCAGGAGAAGCAGCCCTGTATCATCCAAAACTCAGAAGCATTTGTGTGGAGACATTCTCCCCGTGGCTCTGTGAACGTGGTGCCTGTAGAAGAACCACAAGCACAGTGCAGTACCAGGAGGTATTGAGGGCTGCAGTTCTTGTGGGTATTTTTCCCAAGCCTTCCTTGTTTTCTGAACTCTGCAGGAGAGCCGTTTGCACAATGCACACATTGTGTCTCACAGTAGGATGCCCTGTCAGACAGAATCTCTGCACTGTTGACTCTTTCATGCAGTGGGGAAAAAAAAAATTCCCAATGATTTTTGTCTTGAATACCCCATGCTGTTCAAATCTGAGCGGGTAACTGTGTCTGCAAGGTGGAGAAGTCTTGGGTTAGTGTTCCATTAGCCTGAAGTCAAATATTCTTTCTCCTTTGTCATCTCCTGGAGCGCTGGAGATGGAGATGTAAATCAGGGAAGATGCTGCAGAGTGGGGCAAGGAGTCTGGAAACTCCTCACTCCCTTCCTGAAGATGGGAGTGGTGACCTTGATGCTTTGAGGGAGGGAGCCCGTGCTCTTTGTGTCTCAACTCCAACACAACTCCCATCTTTTGGGGGTGAGAGCATAAGAACAGAGTAGTCTTAAGTGTTTCCTCCCTGAGCTGATTGCTTTCATTGGAAAATGTGGGATAAGGGCTCATGTCATGTCATCAGAGGGCTCTGATTTTTTGAACAGGTGGTCCTGGAACTATAAAAGATGTTAAAGAGTTTGAAAGTGTTCGAGCTGCAATTTTAAATCGACAGCTTTCCGGCTCTAACCGGTCACTCCTCAGCCACCACAGCTGACTTGGAAACATTTGGCTCAGGAAGCGGAACAACAGTTGGAAACAAATAGTGATTAGTTTTTTCATGGCTTCCTAGGGAACGCATCAGTTTGTTCGTTTCCCCCCTCATTTTGTGATTCCTGTGGATTTTTAAGGCACTGTAGATGCAGGATGTTCAGTTTAGCCAAGCCTGTATACTGGCAGATTAAAATGAGCAAAGGCTGAGCACGCTGAGTTCACTCATCATAACCAGTATGATGCTTCTCAGAACTTCCTTTGCCCTTGGTGTCTTCACCGAGGAATCCTGCCTGCTGCCGTCAGCCCCCCTGCGTTGAAATCCCATTTTACCCATTTGAATGCTGTAAGAAGTGCTGTATAAACTAAACAGGAGCATCTGTGAAGTGGTTAGAGTTGTTGTTGATTGCCTTTTCCTTATTGCCTTCAGGGGATTTAGGCTTGAATTTGCTGGAAGTAGAATTTATGAGCCAGAACGCTCCATTTCTGATCCTTAAGCTGGGAAAAGTGCGGTGAATTTGATCGGTCTTTCTCTTGCCTCCCATGTCTCTGGCTTTTGATCTGGACCTCACAGAGCTCTCTCCCTGTGTCTTTAACATAATTGCTTTTTGCATGTGGAGAAGAAGCCTGGTTTTCACATGGCTGCTTTCTTTATGGAGAGCAGCATTAGGATTTCATCCATCTGCTCCCGGTGAGCAGTTCTGCAGGAAGCTCCTGCACCTGGGCTTCATGTGGGAAGCAGGAAAGGTGTGCTGGTGTTCATCCACAGCAGCACTGTGGGCTTGGTGAAAGATGCTGAGGATGACAAGAGGCAATGGCTGTGGTTTGAATCATACTGTGGAGGTTTGGAGCATCCAGTGCTGCTTTTACAATTACGAGCTGGTGATGTCTGTTTGGAACAAAAGGCTTTTCTTTTCCTGCTTTTGTGGGGGAAGAAAATCTAGGATATATCTCTCTGCACAGCCGTGTTAAACCCCCTGATTCTATGGAGCTGGACACCTCAGCTACACTTGTGTTTCCCTGTGTAACATGTGTGTTTCTGTGTTGTCACCTGGGAATGCCTGTGTTTTATTCCAACTAGAACTGTTTTGCTGAGAACACTTTCACCATCCCCTATGGATTTGGGCAAGTTTATGGCACAAAAACAAAGTGGCCTGCATTTCATTAGAAATTTCAGCCATTTCACACAAATATGTTGCTGCTCTTCATTAACCAAATGAAATGCCTGGAGAATTAAGACCGAGTGATCAATCCTGCAAGTGGGAGCACTGAGGAAAATTTTGGCATTTGAGCATTGGGAAATGAAGTGACCAAGTCAGAGCCCCTTCCTTTCAAATAAAAGGCTGGTGGCAAGACCTTATCTGTGGTGATTGCAAAGGAGAAGACTTTAAAATATCAAAGATCATCTATACTTTGAGGCAGCACAAATTCATGAAAAACAAAAATGTGAATGGAAGCTTTAAAACTATTGGAGAGGCAGCAAAAAGTCACAGTACTGGCATGCCTGGGCTGGCTAACACAAAAGATATATAGATATGTAGATAAATATATGTCAAATGGAAAAATAGCAGCTGGGAGTGGAGGAAAATCATGAAGAGAAATGTGGTCAGCGGAGTTGAAGGTGCTCTAAAGGACTTGAGAAATTAAAAAAACACATATTAAATGATTCCAGCCTGTCAGGAGTTCAGGGTTTAACACTGCAATAGTGCTACAGGGAAGCTCCAGAAATACCAAATATATTCTGTATTTGCTGAAAAGCCAGATGACCACAGTCATTGTATGACCCATTCTTGTATTCCCACAGTAAACAGAGATTAAACAGCTGGTTCTGAAGGTTGGAATTTAAAAATCAGCAGATGGCTTTTGATTCCTAAGGCTGCAGCTGAGGCAGTCTGGATAGTGCCGTGAGAGTGACTTTCTTCCAGCCCCAGAAGGTGTTTTGCACCAGGCAGGAGATTGCAGGCCAGCCAGCCAAAATTTCCAGGGAAAATAATGGGAAACCAGCAGTAGCTCTTGTAAAATCTGGATCTAAAGGACAAGTTTTTTTGTGTGGAAGACTTTTGAAGTCAAAGTTGTCCATTTTCTGAAGATGTGGTCCTGTCTGAGGGCTGTAGGACTTGGAGTTAAGATCAGTTGAGGGAAAATCACCTGTTTTGCAGATGTCAGATTAATGGTTTTAACTCCTTCTTTCCTCTCCAGCCATTAAATGTAACCTCCAGTTCTTGCCAGCAGTGGTTTCCACCAAATGTGCACAAGTCTTTTTTTTTTCTCTTAATGGAGAACAGTTCCACAACATTTGAGGCTGGGGTTTTCCGTCCTCTTACACGTGTCTTGCTCTGAAGTTGGCAGCTTTTCTTTCCTGGTTGAGGAGAGATGTGGCAGTATTGTATTTCAAAGGAATCAGTGTGCTGGAGTCGTGTTCCAACACTACAAAACACAATTACCTCCTTCTTGCTGCACCACAACAAGTAACTTTAATTGGTCTCATCCTGTCATGGTAAGGTGTTAGGAGTTTGTTATTTAACTTTTAAATTTATGTTGTTTTCTTGCTATCCCTCTCTCTTTCAGGGAAAAATGGTCAGTAAGGCACATACCTTATTACTGCCTTCTTCATTCTAGTCCTGCTCTGGCTGTGCTGGAGGTTTGTTACCCAAATTAATCCTGGTTTCTCCCATAAGGGAAGTGCTTCCTCTCTGCTTCCCACTGCTAACTTTGTGACTTCCCTGGAGAGCTGCTGGCGGCTGGAGCTGGCAGTCAGTCCTGGCAGCACACTGCTCTTGTTAAAAAGGCCAGATTGCAGCTTAATCAAACATCTTTCCAAACTGCATCAGGGAAATCCAAAGGCTCTGCTTTGGAGAATGGAAGTGAGGAATCTGCTCTTAAACTGCTGACATTGTGTTGTTACCGATGCCAAAGCAGATCTTTAATGTGTTAAAAGCAGGAAGCACTGGTTTCCCTTTTTGGAACAAAAAGAGGAAATTCCTTCATGTAACAAGATATGTTAAAGAAATGCTATAGCTGAGGAACTCTGATATTGTCTCTTTCTGTTACTTCCTCAAAAATTATGAATTAGAAGTGTGTGTGTGTGTACATTTCATGTCTGGCTTCTCTCTCTGCCTGAGGCAGAGTTTTCTCTTTTATTTTTCCTTTTTGGTTCGGTTCAGCAAAAACTTAACTGTTTCCAATTGTTTTACCCATTCATTAGTTGTTCCATGGAGCCCCTCAATGACTCAGATATTTAATTCCAGTTAGGGTATAATTTTATCTCAGTGTGTGTAAAGCCTTTGTTGCTGTGATACGATCAGACTGATGAGATTATGGAGCCTATTGGCTGCTAAAAGGATGGATAATGTGAGTTAGGTGATCCTTCTGTTGTGGCTTTGGCTTCTCCTTTTTGTAGTGTTGCGGTTCATTTGTTAAGATAAGGAATAAAGGATATGAAACTGGCAGCAATTTGGCTTAGCACAAGTGAGATTCTTAATTATCACTTCCTAATGCAACCTTTCCTTTTATGGGACTTTTATGGAATAAAAACGCTTCGGATTGACTTTGCAGCTCTGTTAAGAAGCACGAACTCCTGTGTTGCACAGTTTTATATTGAAGGAATGCCTGGTTCCAGCTCTCCCTGTGGTGTTTCATGGACTCTCACATGCAGGAGGACTTAATCCCACATCTGTCAGGAAGTGGCTTTGTGGAACAGGGCTTTGACAGGGGGTGGTTTGCATCTGTCAATTCATCTTCAGCTGCTGAAGTCTCTCGCTAACCTAATTATGGATCCCAAAAAGCAGGGATCTGCCCCTCTGCCTCTTGCTGCTATTTATTCAGGAGTGAAAGTTGTCCCAGGATCAAACACTTCCTGGCCAAAACTTCCCACATAATATTTCAAGAGGAAAAAAACCCCAGAGTGACTCAGGGATGAGATCAGAGGAGAGCAGGTGTCCTGGGGAGATGAGGCAGTGAACTGCACCGCTGAGGATCTCCAACCAACTGAGCTTGGCTGCTGTAGATGGGTAAAATTATCCTTATTTTCCTGGAAGTCTTTAATTTTATTTTGTAAATATCTTCTGTACAAATGTCTCTCTCTGTGCCCGGCCGGGTGGTGCAGGAAGTGAATATCCAAATGAATCATCATGGCTCTTCTCCTGAGCTTCAGAGCAAAGGGTTAACTGGCTCTGCCTCACTCAGAGCAAGAGCTGGATGGAGCCAGGGCTTCTGCTGGGACTAAACCATTTCCTACCATGCTTTAGCTCTTCTGGCATCGTGTTTAGTTTGTGCATCAGGGGTTTTACATGTGTGCAGTGCAGATGTTAGCAAGGATATAGCAGTCCCCTAATTAAACAATGCTGGGCTTAAGCTGTCTTCCATAGAAGAAGCTCGGCAGCACGACTGAGAAGAGGCAATGATATATAAAATGTGACTTACCATGCTGAGGGACATCTGCTCCTCCTTCTTGAGGATTCGGCTCCCTGTGGTGATGAAGGCACGATGTGAGCTCGTGTTGATGCTGTAGGAGCTTGCTGGATCCTCGAGTCAAGGTGAGAATGGTCGGCTCGAGCCGCCTTTTACCACTAACAGGAAGTGGCAACATCCATATTTTTTTAAAAAACTTTCCTGTGTTAAATAAGAAGCTGAAGTGACTTTATATGTTGAACTTCACAGCAAGTGAGTGCTGTGAGAATACAGCAAGACAAAGAGCCCCGAGGCCTTTGCATATGTTTCTGCTGTGCCGTTGTCTCTAAGGAAGAGCATGACTCAGTTAACGCTGGCTCGAAATATTCCGAAGTAGATTATTTCCCTTGCAACAGAAGGGCTTGGCACTGCTCTCAGTTGGAGATGCCCTTTTTTCCTAGGCAACAAACTGACAGCAAATTGTTTAGACTTCCCTATGGCTGTTCTCTTCCTTCCCACAATGTCCCCTGAAACAGGACAGGCGCCAAGACATTTTTGTGCTGCTAAGACCAGGCCTGTAATGCTCCCCTTGGCACCGTGCTGAACTGGCAATCAGGCAGCAAAGGCAGTGATTTCCCTGCCTGTCTCTCTCACCTCTGAGATGTGTGGCCAAGTGCCAGACCAGCTGTGCTTTCCAGGCAGCTTCCAGCTTTTTTTCTCCCGGGTCAGTGAGCCTGGCCTTGAAGTGACGAGCTCACGTGTGTTCATACCTCAGTGCTTGGAAGGAGCACTTTCTTATCAGACTCCTGGGAGCAGGGAGGGAACATTAATCCTCTGGAGGTGAAGCTACATAACATGTGAACCATTGGAAGGGAAAATGCCATCATTGGTGCTGGGACAACTCCAATACTTGACTAAAATGTTAGTGACTGACAGTGCCTGCACAGCTTGTGTTGGGGAAGGATAGGCATCTACCTTGTTTCCATGTTTTTACATGGATTTACATCATCTGTAGCGAGTGTTCCATGTGGTTCAGCTGTTGAGGGCTTTCCAGGAGAGAGAAATGCTTCTGAAATGCTGTCCTTCTCCTGCAGCCTTATCCATCCTCACCACAGCCTCAGGGAGCTGGGAACTTTGGCCAGCACAGGGAACCTGCACTGGGACAGGTCTTGGATGCGAGCTCAGGAGGTCCAGGAACACCAAGAGCACCTTTGATCCTGCTGGGATCTACCTTCTTCCATGGGCTCACGTTCAGTGCTGTGGGATGCCTGGTTATGTTTGTATTAAACTGAAAGCTCAGTATCTGTGTATTACAGATCCAGTGAAGATGGAGGGCATAAGAAGTGGAGGGATTGTGGCAGTGAGGAATGCAAAGCCTGGAAAAAATGGCTCCAATTGAATTGTGCCACAGTTAGAGAATCATAAAATGGTTTGGATTGGAAGAGATTGGAGATTGGAGACACGTTCCACTAGACCAGGTTGCTCCAAGCCCCATCCAGCCTTGAATACTTGAACACACTGGTGACTGGAACTGCCCAGACCATTTGCCCTGGACAGGTTGACCTTTCTCAACTGCAGGAGGTGATGCCTTCCTTCCCCTTCTCTCTTGCCACTCTGCTTGGTGGTTCAGGGACCTTACAAGGCCATGTGAGTGAAGTTGTGTCCTGTCTCCAAAGCTGTGTGTCCTTGGCTTTATTTTTTTGCCTGTCAAGAGAAATATTACTCACACATGGAACTCACAGGAGCAGCTTGCCTATTGCATCTTACACTGACTCCACACGTGATGTGTAAACAGTATGAATGACAGAATAAGGATAGTTTTGCTGATTTAAGTCACTTCTGCCTTCACATGTTTTGCAGTGTTCTGTCATCACAGGTGTGTTTGCTAAAACAGCAATATCTGGGCAGGATGGCAAGCAGCTTCCTAACCATCCTCAACTATTTAGGAGAAAGCCCTGGTAAGTCCAGGAAAGGCTTTGGAGTCAGCCAGTGAGCCAGTTAGGGAATCTCAGTCTGTTTCAGTGCAAGGCCATAAAAAGTGTGTGCTATCTGGAAAGCAGAACATCTGGAAAAACAGGCTAATGAGAGCCAGACTGGGGGAGCTCCGAGGCAAATGGAAGAGCTGCACTGTATAACTTTTTGAATTTGTAGGAGGTTACTAGTTTGTTGGATTTTTAAAAAAATTTTTATTTGTTTAAACAAGTGCAGGCACCAAAAACCATGGAATTCCAGAGAAACTCCAGTTTGACATATGATAGCTGGCTGGGAAGGATGATTTATCCCTGGCTCTTGTGGGTGTTTTCTGTCCCTTATTCCCCTCTCAGCTCTGCCCTGGAGATCCCCCATGGCTGCATGAGCTCCTCCGAATGAGAGGAGTTTGTTTGCTCTCAGCCCATGGAGAGTTTTTCCTTCCCCTAAGCAGGAAATTTGTTTTGCAGAGGGAGAGGTTTGGGCTCTGGAAAGTTTATGCTCCTTCTCTTTCTTCGTTGGGTTTGGTTTTTGGTTGTTTCTTTTTTTTTTTTTTTT
>VZRN01006541.1:339072-360683 GCA_013397935.1 Dasyornis broadbenti | reverse complement strand
TTTTTTTTGGTGGTTTTTTTATTTTGTTTTGTTTTTTATTGTAATGATGACATATGGAAACTATTTACACAGGAGCATGCTCCGCTGCACTGAATGGAAATGCTGGAGTCCCGGCAGTCTCGTTCTGGATGCCTTGTGTAAGCAGCCAGCTGGTTTTGCTCTTCCTTTTTTTTTTCCCCTTTTCTTTTTTTTCCCCTCCCTCTCTCTCTTTTCAGGGAATGGTTGGGATAAGTCACACAAGTGTAAGGATCCTTCCTTACACTTTACCATCTGTGACCAGCTCAGTTCACCTCTTTTGTAATGCCCCTTGCACCGTGAACTTCACAAAATATCTGTTTTCTTTTTGAAAGATTCCTCGCTGTGCCTACTCAGCGCTTTGCCTCCTTTGCCGTTAGCTGTTCGTGCTTGCTGGTGAGCAACTTGTGCTAAATGCCAAAATCAGAGAGTGCAGCACACGAATCCCTGCTTCGCCACCACGCTTGTGCCTGGCAGCTCTTCGTCCCGCAGCCAAACCTTCCCAAAACTCGCCCTCGGAAACACCCAGGGAAAGGATCTCATTGAGGTCTGAGCCACCTTCCTCAGAGGGGAGGGGAGAAACCGTTCAGTTCTGCAGCCAGCAGAGCTTTTGTGCGGAGCTTTCCCTTGAGGAAGCTGCAAAATTGAGGAGCAGCTTTCGGAAGGGAGGGAGGAACTTCAGCCGTGCCCGGCTGCGAGCACCAGCGGCTGCCATGCAGTGGAGAGAGCTGCCTGCCGTCTACTTCGAGGATTCCGGGAGCCCTGTGGAGAGATCCTCCTATCTCATTGAGCTCCATACTGATGGTAATCGCCGTCGGGGATGCGGTGCAGCACGAGCGGAGCCGAGCTTGCATTAGTCTGTGTCATTGTTATCATGGGAGCAGCTGAGGAAATTAGCTCGCTGGAGGGCTGCCAAGCACACAGTCAGAGGGCTGCTCTTCAAATTTAGTATTATTTTTATTATTATTTATGACCCAGATGATGCTGTTGCCTCAGGGATGCTACATCAACCTTCTGGTACCTGATGGGGAAGGAGCTGATCCACAAAATGCAGCTCCCCACCGGAACACTTCTGTGCGTTTTCTGTTGGCTGTGCCTGCTTTAGACAGCAGGAGAGCATCTTGATTTCTGGAGTTGTTTTCTAGTTCTGATTTGCATCTCTGAGTGCTGTTTTGTTTTTGCAACCTTGGTCTCAGAGCTGGGACAGCTCTTCTCTTTCGGCTTCCATGGAAAGCACAGAGAGGGGTCCAGGTCCTGGTTTGTTTCTGGGGTGTGACTTTGCCTAGTGTAGGTCCTTCCCAGAGAGGTGAATTTTTGCAAAAGAACTGCTTCAGGGTTAAAGGTGATTCTGGCATGTTTTGGGAGGGTCCAGTGTGTTGGTGTTTAGGTTAATGCTACAGACCTTTGGTGTATGATGCTCTTAAATTTTGTATATTCTGTAGTGTAAAGTCCAGGTTCTGATGAAGATGTACTCCTGTACCTGTTAAGCATTAAATGTGAAAAGGTTTTGCTCTCAGGCTGCAGTTTGAGGGAGTCTGTCTTTTTGAGACACATCCCCAGCAAAAGCTTTGTAAATAATAGCATTTAAGAACTTTTTAGAGCTCACAATATAACGCTTCTGATTTTTGCATATGGCTGTCATCTCTTAGTTAAAAAGCAGACAAACCAGAAGGCTGCCATTCCATCTCCATGGATAAATAAAATCGCCATCATTCAGTTTTTTTCAAGAACTGTGCTAAATCAAGGGCTGTGGGGGAGGAACCGGCCTCATTCAAACATTTGTCCAGATTTTGAGTGGTATTTTAAGGGTGTGGGGGAAGCAAGGAAGAGAAAGAGGCTTCGTGCTGCAGAATGCTCAGCAACCTGAGCGTGCAATCTGGAAGGTCTTCACAAACCCCAGAGAAATGTTATCTTAATTTGATTTGGGGGTGGGAGAGGCAGCTGTGGCTGTGCACTGGTGAAGGGACTCTGATTTCTTCCCACTCCCTGCCTCTGCCAGGAGCACATGGTGCCATTTCTCTTGGTGGGTGCAGAGTTTTTGGCATGGACTCTCTCTCCACTCCAGAGGGTGTTCTGGAGAGACTGAATCAGTAATTCATCCAGGATTATTTTGTCACAGCAAAGCTTCAGCAGGCTGTCATGAGAGAGGAAAAGAACCTCGTGGTGATTTTTGCCCACTCTCAGATAACAACTTTGAACACAGAATGAGCTGCTACACCACAGCCCCTGTGCTCATAAAGGAAGGGGGAATCAGCACTTCTGTGCTGGCAAGTTCAATTTTACGTGTACCCACTTTGGGAACATGAAGCACTGGAGGAGGGAAGTCTCTTCTGAGAGCAGGAACAACCATGTGGTGTGGCAAATGATTGAAACTCTGGAGAACTGAGAGTGTGGCCAGCCCCACCACGTGCCCTAAGCGGGTCTCGCTGCTGTGGGATCTCTGTTCAGTGATCTTTGTCAAAGGTAACATGAAACCCCCAGTCGTGGAAGAAGAAACCAAGTGACATTCCCCTTTTGTGTACTACTTGTCTTCTTGCATATTTTTCATGTGTCTTAATAGCACTGGGGCTGCAGAATGCAAAAATGGCAATTACGTTGGAGTTTATATATATGCCCTGTATAACTCTCCCGTGGGGAGGTCACTGTGTATGGGTAGCTCTGCTTGGGGGTTGTTTTTTTTTTTGCAATTGAATTGTTTTGGGTTTTTTAAAACAAAATCCTTCATTATAAAATCTGGTTCAAATGTTCAGTATGACGTTGTTCTGTAGTGTTTTGCTGGTGAGGAGGGCACACGAGCTTAGAAATTCAGAATTCATCTATGGAGTGTGAACAGAAAATTCATCTTGCAATTTGTTTGCATCAGAGGGGTGTTGGCACTTAGCAACACCTCAGAGTGTTGTGAGGATGTGTTATTTAATATGCTGTGAGAAATGGGGCTTTCTGCTAAAAGTATGGACAGCTTCTCTCCGCTCACTGATGCCCCTTGGCAGGGGCAGTGCTGTATCCATCCTTCCATGGCCTCTGCTGCAGGGACATGTGCAAAAGCTTCTTGCTCCTTCAGCAAACCCTCTTTCCTTTGATGGGCTGCACATCCTGGGAGGCTGGTGGCTGTTAACCTGCCTGGTAACGTGATGCTGATAGCAAGCTTCAAGCATGACAGCACAGCCCTCCTGAGCCAGGAGACCTGCCTGCTGGATTAAATAGGATGCTGTCTCTTTTGATGACCTTCCGGGAGCATTGCTGTGTGGAAATGTTGGGTTTGAGTTTCTCTTAAAAACTCCTACCTGCGAAGAGTCAATTTGTCAGTGTGCAAGCTGCCACTTTCCTGGCTACTCTGCCACCTCTCTGATCCCAGAGCCTCCTGCTCCATCCCAGCTTTCCTAATTGTCAATCCCTGTTTCTCTGATGCAGATGGAGGCAGTTATGACGTTGTCAACGACACCTCCAGCCCCGCGGCCGGGGACTGCTGCACCCAGCAGAGCTTTGCCCGCCACAACTGGGAAATGAACTACCAAGAGGCAGCCATCTACCTCCAGGTGAGCCCTGCTGGATCCTGGGGAGATTGGTCTGCAGGAATTTCAGTAGTCCTTTGTTATGGGAAACAAACAGCTTCCATTTTGAGGCTGAAAATTTGGTGCTTTGTCAGGGATTCTGTTTGAGGAGTGGAGTGATTCTGGAGTACCTCTAGATAGGCTCTGGAAAGGTCATTTGGGAGCAACTGAACAACAAAATATCCACCTTCTCCCAGTGCCAGGACTGTAGTGATTGGGTGATTCAGCACGTTTGGTTCTGCCACCTTGCCGTGGAGACTTTTGTAGCTGGTCAGAGATTGTCATTTCATCTCGGCAGTCGCTCCAGGGGGAATGGTCACTGCTCTTCCAGTTCTGGAAGTGCAGGTCCCAATCCTGCCTTGGCCACGGGATGGGTGGGTGGCCCAGTTAGTGCCAGTCAAGTCCTGCAGGTCATGTAGGAGAGAAGGCAGAGGTTTTGATTTCTACAGGAAGAAAGGATGCTGGGATTAGGATCAGCCCAGGAGTGAAATTTACAGTAGTTAGAACAACAAACAATCAAACCCCACCCATGCTCCACTTACAGAAACACTATCTTTACTGCAAGAAAGGAATCATGTTTTTAAGGTTGCTGTACATTTGGTGTGAGGAATTAGCCACCAAAATGAAGTTTTTCCCAGAGCAGTCCAGTCTGAAATGGTTGCTGGTTCTGTTACTGTCCATCCTTCTTCCTTCTCTTCATTCCCTTTCAAAGCTCTAAGGTGCTTTGGACCCAGTTTCCGGGTTTTTTTGTTTAAACCACTGCAGGGTGACAGAAACCATTTGTTTCTCCCTCCTCTGACCCCACAGGACTGAGAAATCTCACTTCTCAGATATTTTAAAACAGTGTAGGCTGGACCTTTGCAATCCCTGAGCTCCGTAGTGTGCTGAAGCAGCCCTGACAATGGCAGGGTGGCTCCAGCCCCTCCCTGGCTTTTGTTTAAACTCCTGATTATCAGAGCAGCTCTGCAAAGGGTCATTGAGCTGCTGGTAATGGGCACAGCAGGCCTGGCCCTTCGGATGGGGATGATTCCTGCTGCTGCCTTGACCAATGGCCACGATGATGCTGTCCTTGAAATGAGGTGGACACAGAACACTTAAAGAGTGTTCTGTGAGCAGCAGCAGCAGCAGGCAGGTGTTGGCTCTGGATAAGAGGCTTTGCTGTCCAGCCACGTTTGGGATTGCTTGGCTACCAAGAGGCAGGATTTAGGCTGTTTGGCATTCTGCAAGCGTGTCCTGCCAGACAGGGGTGGGAATTACCCTGCTGATCTCAGCCTGGGCTCTTGGTGGGGCTGGCTCTGTCCCACTCCAGCCTGGCTCTCTGACCTGGCAGTGTTTGTTCTGGAACCCAAAGTGAGCAGGAGTAAATGACAAACGTTGGAAACCTTCTCCTGAGTGAGTCTGGAGAATGCTTCGCTTCCTAAAGGAGAGTTCCCTGACCTCGTTATCCATTTGCAGTCACAGTTATTCTGCTTGGATAGTAATAGCTTGACTGTCCTTACAGTAATTGCCTACCCGGAAAGATGTTAATTTAAATAAAACCTCACCACTTCCTGTGCATCCACGTGGCCCTTCTGGGGAAAAGTGATCTCTTATGACAGTTCCCAAGAGGCAGCAAGTTTCCGATGAGTGACAAAGGCTCCCTTGCCAAAACTGTTGACTCAAGACAGAGAAGACGATGTTGGGTGGTTCTGCATGAAAACCCTCTAAAATCTCCTCAAACTAAGTTTCGTCCTCGGGGTAAAAATAGTCACGAAAGATAGTCAACTGATTTGAAAATCAGTTGTAGGCAAAGTGTTAAGATGGAGTATCTGACCTTTTAATGTTAATTAAGCGTTAAGAGGGAATGACAAATCAGCATAGAGACTTGTTAATTTTTCATGGAGTCTGTCTTACATTCCTGAAGCAGAAAACACAATGTGTGCTCCAGTGTTTTCTCCCAGACATTTTGCAAGGCCATGATAAGGGGGAACAACTGTCAGCCAGGTGCCCTGGAGCTTATCTGAGTGTTTTCTTGTTCTGTCCTGGAGAAGTTTAATCAAATAAGTCTGTAAACATGTGGAAGTAGTTGCAAGTAAATGAAGTGCTGTGTTTATGTTGGGATGTTGGCTGAAGTTTCTTTGCCTGCATTTATAAAGTCTCCCAGCTCTCTGCCCCATTGTGAAAAGGCTCAGGGGTTTCTGGAGCAGGAGTTTGTGCTTATTAAATGTTTCATAAGGGGATGTACCATGTGTGTAGAGTCCATTCCTCAATAAACATGTCAACAACAGGCTGTAAATGGAAATAGTCTGTTGGGAATTGTATCTAATCCCTATAAAAGTCTGCATTCTTCACTCTTCTACAATACTGAGAGTAGCTAATGCTGTTCTCTTCTCTGCTCCTGCTGCCTTAGGAAGGAGAGAATAATGATAAGTTCTTCACTCACCCCAAAAATGCCAAAGCACTTGCTGCCTACCTCTTTGCACACAACCACCTTTTCTACCTGATGGAGCTGAGCACGGCCCTGCTACTCCTGCTGCTGTCCCTCTGCGAGGCTCCAGCGGTCCCCATGCTCCGGCTGGGCATCTTTGTAAGTACTTGGGGGCTCAGTGAGGAAGTCTACTTGTCTGCTAGCTCTGCAGTGTGGGTAAGAGGAAAAGGATGGCCAAACAGAGAGGAAGGAGAAGACAGTAAGAGGAAAAAATCCACCTGGCTTGTTCTGTAAATGGTTGACAGCAGACAGGCCAGCCAGCAGAATTTCCTTTTTCTGTCTGATCTGGGCAGACCACAATGAAAGTGACACTCATTTCGTATTATCAATTTGTGCAGGTCTTCATTTTGTAACAGAAATGGGTGTTTTTTCCTTTTTCTTGAGATAACTTAGCGATTTGTGTGCTTTAATGGGTTGGTTTCAAAGCCATTGTCAGGGCTGGTGCCATTACCCCAGCACCACCACTGGTTCCTAGAACACAGATTGGGACCCTCCCTGTTGTTGTCCAGAACATCTAATTCAAGAGAAGACCCTTCTCTGTGTAAAATCTCTGCCCAGCAGCTCTCCTTCCTGTATTTCATGAAAAAAAATTCCAGTCTCCGTCTTTTTTCAAAGTGTTTCTGCTTAAGTTGTTGGTGTCCTGGCCTTTTGTTTCAAATGTTTCAGTAAATTTTTTTGTGTGTTGCTCAAGCCCAGAAGGGACATGGATTTCAGGAAATTCTGGCCTGGTACTGCTTAGAGGGAAATTGCACAGGCTATAATAAAAGCAGGAGATACAGAAATTTTGAAAACCAGTGCTACTTGAAAACTTAGCTTTAAAAGAGTGGCTTGGGGTTTCCCAGAGCTATGCTCAGACTGCTGTCAAACCCACCTGCTCCTTGAAAAAGGAGAGCAGAAGTGTGGCCTCTGCTGTGCTGTTCTCACCAAACCTGTGTTGTGGCAGGTCCATGCAACTCTGGAGCTGTTTGCGTTAATCGTGGTCGTCTTTGAACTCTCTATGAAGATGAGGTGGCTGGGCTTCCAAACCTTTATCAGGCACAAAAGGACTATGGTAAAGGTGAGTTGTGTGCTTGATTGTCAGGATTTCTCCTTCAGCACCTCCAAGAACCAAAGAGCCAGATTAAATACTGGCCTGCGCTGCAGCAGGGATGACGTAGCCATCACGTCCCAGCTGCCAGAGGATTCATGCGACACTTCTCAACTCTCAGGGACATCACACCGCCCATCCATTAAATGTCCAAATAAACAGGTGGGCAGCCAGGTTTGCCTTTCCCCAGAGCAGACTGCAGTTCTCATCCCCCTTTCTTGCAGACCTGTGTGCTGTTTGTGCAGTTCATCGAGGCAATCGTGGTGCTGGTGCGTCAGACCTCGCATGTGCGCATCACCCGCGCCCTGCGCTGCATCTTCCTCGTGGACTGTCGCTACTGTGGGGCTGTCCGAAGGTGATGCTGGGCTGCCTGGGGGTTCTGCTATCGTGCCTGGGGCTGGGCTGGAGGGAAAGCATTCAGATCCTGCAGACATCCCAGGAAAATCAGTCTTTCAGTGGCGTTTATGTTGGAGATCATTCCATTGTGACCTAAGTGTGGATGTGCTGATGGTGCACAGGGCTTGGGTGGATAAACCAGCACAGGGGTGTGGCTGCACTGGCTCTGCTCCTTGTCTTGCCTGTAAACTGCACAATGAATTAGAACTGGGCTTTAGCCTGGAGAAGGAAAGTTGACAGCATGACATTAGTGTTGTTTGCAGGGCTGCAAAGGACAGATGGGTAGCTTGGAAACGATCTTGATTTAGCAAGATTTCTACTTTTAATCCTTGGAGGGAGTGGGAAGAAGGCCCTCAAGTGTAGTGTGGTGGTGGGTTTTTTTTCCCCCCTGACAACCTGGAGGAGTAAACATGCAAGTTTTAGTTTATTAATGTTTTCTTATTTTTCAGAAATCTGCGACAGATCTTCCAGTCCCTCCCACCATTTATTGACATCCTTCTCCTCCTGCTTTTCTTCATGGTGATTTTTGCTATTCTGGGTGAGTTGTATTTATGGAAGGTGAAGTGATGCTCTTAACCAGTGATTGTCCAAAAGCAACATGAACAGCCTGGATGAATACAAAACTGATTACAGTGCTGCCAGGATCTTCCATTTATCCCATTTCATCTGCAGTCATCTGGAAGGCAGAGTTAAAACAATCGAAAAAATCTGAAAGCTGGGTATTTGATTTCAAGACAAAAGTCCTTCTGACCTCTTCCAGAGCACAGTCAGTGGTGTGTGTTTTGAAGTCCACCAACTGTTCCTCAGTTTTGCCAGTTTAATTTACATCCCACAAATGCACGTGTCTGCAGTGTACCTGCTACAGTCCAAACCATCCCCAGAAAGCTTATTTCCCAAAGGGACCAGTGAAGTGCCAATGACATCTATTGGCAAATCCCTATGGAAAAAGTCTTCCAGATACTCCCATCTTCAGGGTGTCAGAGAGGATTTACTCTTAGTGGGACCTTCCTTTGGGGAACTGCTGCACTGCTTGACATTGAACTGACTTTATTTTTGTTTGTTCTTTCTCCTTTCTCTCCTCCTCTGTTTACCCTGCTGTTTCTCTAGGTTTTTACTTGTTTTCTCCTAACCACTCGGACCCGGTGAGTATCTTGATTCTTTCATTAAAAATCCAACATTCCAGTGCAGACATAGTTTATTCCGTATGAGGCTAAATAATGGCTGCTCCGAGGCTGCCTGGCAGTGTCACCCTGCTTTGCCCTCTGCTGGGAAAGAAGACTGTGGAGGGAACTTCCTCCAAGACAGGATGTCCCAAAGCGAACATTCACAGAGTTGTTCCTTTTTCTCGATGCCTTCATTCAGCCAAAAGAGCCACCTGCCACTGTCCCCAGGGGAGGAGGTGTCTGGGGAAAGCTCAGCCACTTCCACTGCTGTGGTCAGAGTGCAGCAGCCACTGGTTCCTGCTGCTGCCCAGGCTGTGGCTGTCTAGGAGAAACTGCTTATAAAAATGTGTAGATGAGCTTTTGGTTTAACCCTGCACACACCATCCCTCAGGGAAGTTTGAAAAGAACCAGTGCTGAAGTACTTTTCCCAAGGGAAGGCATCAGGGACTTGTGGGAGTGCCTGTATCCAAAGGGGGTGGGGGGGGCTGGTTGTTTTTTGGAACAAAATGTCCCTGTGAAATCCTGCTGGCATTTTGTCATGAGGATTTTTTTCTTTCAGTACTTCAATACCTTAGAGAACAGCCTGGTGAATCTCTTCGTGCTTTTGACCACTTCAAAGTAGGTTCATGGTCTTCTAGTTCAGTCTTTGCTTTTGTCCCAAAGGAGTCTGACAGAGCCAAGAGTTTATCTGCAGAAATGCTCTGTCTCCAAATGTGTGACCCCTTTGCTCTGCCTGAGAGGGAGAGATTTCCAGGGTCAGCTTGCATGGGAAGAACCGGGATTCCATTTTGCTTTAGGACACTGTGGCCTCAGCTGCAGTTATCTCTAAGGACTCAGACCTCTTCATCACTGTGAGGGCAGTAAGGGGGGAAATAGCTTTATGAGCCTTGGTCCAAGAAGGGAAAGTTTGTGTTTGTACTCCTTTGTCAGGCAACAGCTCGCTGTTGAGAAGTAACTTCCTATTCCTGTGCTGCAGTTCTCCTGTCTGCTAGGAAATTGGGATAACAGTAGTTGGTAAATATTGATCTGCTGTCAGGGAGAGCCCTGAGGATTAGGAAATTAGCAAAAGATGGAATAAATCTGAGGTTGGAACACTTACACTGAGGCTGTACTGCTGTGTCGAAGCACAGCCCTTAACCACATCACAAATCCCATTTGGTATTTGGGATGCCATATTTATTTCTTTCATGGGTTTTGCACGAAAGTGCAAATCTTTAGATGTGAATTTATACACACACACCTCCCTGTGCCTCTTGCCTGTGCAATGGGATGTGTAACATGAACTATTTGGTGTTAAAACTTTTGTGCTTTGGGATGCAGTTTCCCTGATGTGATGATGCCATCCTATGCCCGGAACCCCTGGTCCTGTGTCTTCTTCATCGTGTACCTCTCCATTGAGCTGTACTTCATCATGAACTTGGTGAGTCCCCAGTGCAGCATTTGACTTCCCTCTGCATGACTTTGGAGCTCATTGCTCAGCAGAGTCTTCTCTGTTCCCAAAACTGCTCTATAATCATCTCAGACCCTTTGGCAGAATCCTTTTAATAATGGCAGCCTGACTACAGATGGAACTCTTTTAATGTCTAACCATGAGGAATTGAACTAAATCACAGAAAACCAAATTATACAAGCATCTTTCAACTTCTCTCACATTAATATTGTGCTTGGAGTGACATACTCGGTTGCATGAAATTTATTGTCCTTCTCTGTCTTAATTATTTATCATAAAATGGCATTTTATTATCTGGACTTGCCTGAGATACTTTGTAAATCAGTTTGAAGGGGATGGAATTACTCAGTATGGCAGGACTCAAGTGCTGATCACTGCAGAGTGAGAGCACGGCTGCTCACGGGAGGATGGGAGTGGTGGAAAAGGGTTTGCCAAAGGAGCTGAGGAATTCTGCAGCCCAAGGGGAGGGATTTGATGCTTGTGGTTGGATTTCACTACTTGTGTCCCACATGGAGGGTTAGCTTTGATATGTGTTAGCCAAAGCTTCCATGGAAGGGTGAATCCAGAGAGCAGCCCTCGAATCCTGCTTTCCAGGAACAAATCAAGGCATATATAAACCTTTTGATATGGTTTTCTTCGGCATTTGTGTGGTTTAGCCTTAGCTCTTAAAACCCCCAGCAAGTATGGAGAGGCCAGAAACATCTGGACCTCCTCCAAAAAGTGGCTCAGTGCAGTGAGCCTGGGGATCCCTCTGTAGGATCCCTCACGCCAGCGGGACCTTGCCAGCTCCGTCCCACCTCCAGCAGCATTCCTGCTGCAGCCAGTGCCTCTCTTTGCCTCCCTGAAGCCCTGCAGAGTAGAAGGGTCTAAACACTACTTTCTCTCCTATCTTCTCAGCTTCTGGCAGTTGTGTTTGACACTTTCAATGACATTGAGAAGAGGAAGTTCAAGTCCCTGCTGCTGCACAAGCGCACGGCCATCCAGCACGCATACCAGCTGCTGGTCACCAAACAGGTACAGCTGTGTGAACAGCACCCCTGGCCTGGGCTGCCCAAACAGGCACCTTCAAATAAACATGATTTATCTCTATTGATTGTGATCAGACTCACCAGGGGCTGGTGGTTTTTCCATTCATGTAACTTGTTGATGTCTGTTGCTGGAGAAAAAGCAGAATACTCTGAATTTCAGCCCTGTGTGAGGTTATGGATTGATAAAATGAGGGAAATTTGTTCTGGAGTGCATGTGATTATTGATTTCTCTCTGATTCAGTGTGGGTCACTTGAAGACTTGTTTGGCTTACCAAGCAACAGTACTGAGAGGAGGGATGGGTCATACAATTGAAGATACAATCCATTTTCTAGATCCTGCATGAGTGAACAGTACAGGAATTCACCTACAAACAACTTTCTCCAAGCACTTGGGGGAGAAGGTTGATTTCTCACTTAACTTGCTGGAGCAGCAAGAGAAATAAAATCCAAAAATAACTAACCCACTTCTAGTAGATTAGTTCATGTTTAGTGCTGATGGGTCTTAAAAAAGTGCCAGAGTGGGATCTGTTAGGCTGCCTGCTGATTTCCCAAGGACAGGGGTTGAACTCTGCTTGGGGTGCCTGGTTGGAGAAATTCCAAGTGATGGGGCAACAGGAAACAGTTCTGCATTTGCTAGAGCGATTGTTTGCCTGGAGGGCTTTCTGATCCCTGTGCCCTGGGATAAGCTTGGTATGTTAAAGTAACAGCTTAGGGTCTTAGGGGACTCTTTTATAACGTATGAAACCCTGCTTAAAACAAACCCAGAGTGAGAATTAAAAGCCTCTGTGTGTTCCTGCCTGATGCTGCTGCTTCTGACAGCATTCCTTTGTTCCCAGAGGCCGTCCGGAATTTCCTTCAAGCACTTCGAAGGGCTGCTGCGGTTCTACAAGCCTCGGATGTGTGCCAGGGAGAGATATCTCACCTTCAAAGCACTGAACCAGAGCAATACCCCTTTAGTCAGGTAGGATGGTCCCACTGCCGCAGCCAGAGCAGGGAGCTTGCTCCACTCCCTGCAGCTGGACTGTGCCCTGGAGGGTTTTTTCTGGGAAGCAGGGAGCTGGGAGGGGTGGGTACCCTCCGAGCTGAGGTTTTCCTTGGGAGGTGATGGAGTTGCTGCGTGCCCTCTTGTGGATACAGCGCTGTGCTGGCGCTCCCAGGCACGATCTGCTTCCCCTTCCCCTGCCAGAACAGAGGAGTCAGGAGCTGGGGAGCAGCCCTGGAGCCTGTGAGGAGCATTTCCTCACACAGCACAGCCTAGCAGCTTAACAAATTTTGCTATTTCCAGCAGCTGGCTGTCCCCTCCAGGGTTTTGTTAATTAAAATCTGGTTCTGCTGGTGCTTTCAGGAGTGCCATCTTCTGTGTTATGAGGCAGAGAATTGCCATTCGGGTGGGTGCATGCAGCTAATTCCAGCCAGCAAGGAAGCAGAGGGAATTAGAGCAGGAGACCTTCTCTTCCTTTTCCTTTGTTCTGGCCACAGACAGGCTCCAAGTGACTCTCCTGTGAAACTGGTGCTGATGCTTCTCCTTGAAGCCGTGCCACAGAAAAGTATTGGGAATGGCATAGGGAGAAAGTCTGAACTGTGAACTTTAGGCTCCTAATGGCACCAGTAAGAGTCCGAGAAGTTCAGCATCCTCACTTTCAGACACGTAAAAGCTGTTACAGGCCTGACCCTGAGCAGCTAGACAGGCACTCATGTTCTATGAGTTTCTCTGCTTTCATGTCCTTTTTCAAACTTCATTTTTACCTTGAAAAGAAAATGTGCAAAGATGTTAGAAAAGGACTGTATGAGTAATTAAGATAGTCTAGGACTTCTTCATGAAGAGCAGTGCAATCTCTATCCCTCGGTGCTGGCATCTAAGCCTCAGATCTTTCCTCTTAGCGATAAAATTCTGGAGTTCAGTAGATTCAGAGTTTCCCTTAAGGGCTGAAGCATTACAGAAAGGAGATTCTGGCTATTGTCAGTCAGGAACCTTTGGCCAGGCTGGGAAGAGGTCAGTGCTGAGTTTTGTCAGCTCTGGCTGCAGTTCTAATAAGGAGTTAGTAACTTCCAGGGACTGTCTGCTGGTGATGTCTGACAAAGACAGTTAAGGCTCTGATGAGGTGTTTCTTTCTATTTTGCAGTCTAAAGGATTTTTACAATTTCTATGAAGTTGTTGGCTTAAAATGGAAGGTAAGTGTTTGCTGGGTGGAGAAGAGGGGAAGTGTGTGTGGGACGGAGAGAAAAGGAGTGGTCAGAGAGGAGCTGGGTTAGAAACAAAGGCAATGTAAGAGAAGCAGGTGATGGGGATGAGGTGGGTCTCCATCCCTGCCCTTTTTTGTGTATGGATGTAGCACTGACTGCTGCTGATCCTGGCTGTTCTGCTTCCAGGCCAAGCGAAACCGCGAGCACTGGTTTGATGACCTTCCACGGACTGCTTTCCTTATTTTTAAAGGTAGCACACTGTTTTCATGGCAGCATGTGTTCAGCTAACAGGAAGAATGTTTCTTTACAAAGACAGGACACTCTGAAGGGACTTTCTCTTCTGTCCCTGGCAAACAGCTGAGGGAAGGGCCACCAGCCAACTCCCTGTGTATCCAGAGCCTCCGAGGCCAGAGCCTTGTATTCAGAGTCTCCAGGGAAGATTTCTGTCCTGTGAATATTCCTGCAGTGGTTGTGGAGTGGGATTTGGGTTGCCACAAAGGCTGTTAGGCTGCCTGATCCCAAGATGTGTTTGCAGCTCCCATTCAGGTCAAGTACAGCAGTTTGGGAAGGGAAAAAAGGCCTGAGACATCCATCAGAGTAATCTGTCTTGCCAATGTGATTTGCCTCCTGTGTCCCAGGTTTCCTGACTGGATGTAGCCGATCAGAATTAAGAACCTGCAGAACCTGCAGGACTTGTGAGGTGTTGTGTTCTCCTGGGGAAGAGCTGTCACAGCTGTCACAGGAGCCCTCAGAGTTCTGCTAATGCTCCCAACCCTCCTTGTTGTTCCAAACACAGACAGTGCTTCAGCAGCTGCATTCACCTCTGCCCACACCCCAGAATTAGGACATCGGGCATCCTGGGGTCTAAGGATAATGACTTCATTGCTGCTGAAATTCTAAAGGATATTTAAAAGGTGTTCCTAAAAGGTGGAAGTTAATAATCTGCTGATCTGTTTAGCTTCTGTGCTGAGAATTGGTATGAAAAATGTCTCTTAAGTGGAAGATAGATTAGTCTGTGGTATGGAGGATGGTGTAAACATTGGTTCTGTCATCCTTCACACAGGCATCAACATCCTGGTGAAGTCCCGTGTGTTCCAGTATGCCATGTGTGAGTAGAAGTAATGAGCTCTCTGCTTGGCTCCCTTGCTCGTGTGGGTCTGGTGTGCTGTGTCTGCCAGCCCTCCAGGGACTTGGTGTGGTCTGAGCTGTGGTTCAATGACAAATTTTGGAGTTTTGGTGGAGAGGGAGGGACCTGCTTAATTGTACCCACTAGCCTGGGCTCTCAGCTGTCGTTTAGGAGAGGCTCCCTGGCTCATTACACAACACCCCTGAGGGGCTGCTGCTATAGGAGTCAGCCTGTTGCATTTAGGTGGGTTGGTGATTAGCTTCGCCAAGCCTTGGGGGGTTTATCTTGCAGCTGAAGGATGCTGGATAAGGAACCGCCTTGCCAGTCAGCCACATTCTGTTTGCTCTTGAGGAGGTGTGAGCATCCTCACTGCTGGAGGGATTGCTTGGCAACTGAGCTGCCTGGGAGAAGGAGTCTGTGCTCCTCTTCTCTAGAGGAGAAAGAGTGCTTCCTCCTGGTGCTGCCTGCTGGCTTCTCAGTGTTCTATTCCTACACAGTAATTTGGGGTTTGGGGGTTTTTTTTAGGTTTTTTTTTTCCTTCTGAACATGAAGGAACTGCATCTGTTAAAGGCCTGGAAAAAGACATGGTGGAAGGCTCCCAATTTCTGAGTTCAATTTGTTTGAATTGGAACCAGTGGCCCTGCCACTTGTCCTGTATTGTACTCTTTTGGCTAGGCCAGGAAATGGATATCCAGGAGTGGTTTTGCTATGGGTTTTTCATTTGTTTTCCAGACACTGTGGTGGCTGTGAATGGAATTTGGATTCTTGTCGAAACCTTCATGTTGCAAGGTAGGAAATATCACAGCTTGTTTCCTTGACTGTGGTGCTGGGGGATTGAAAAAAAGGGAAGACTTGAGAAAGCTTTTCTTGTGTCTTACAGGAGGGAATTTCTTCTCCAGGAATGTCCCGTGGAGCTACATAGTCTTCCTTACAAGTAAGCTGATGCCTCCCAACAGAGCTGTGTCATTTCCTGAGGAGATGGGAAGTAGCCATGGATATAGAGCCTTCATCCAGAACAATGCTATGCCTGGCAGGGATTGTTTTGCAGACTCTTCTGGACAGAAACCTCCATGAACACAGAAAAATGTGTTTATTTGGAGGGGAAAAGTGTCTTTGGCACCTCACTGAGAATAAGGAGGATGGGTGGGGTCTGTTAAACCCCTGTTCAGAAACCCTGTACTAAAAATACCACATATCCATGGGGGCAAACCTTCACATGAACCTTTCCTGTGATGCTGCTCGTTCCTGATTCCTCTTGTTTTGCAGTCTATGGCGTGGAGCTGCTCCTGAAGACCACTGGGCTGGGGCCTGTGGAGTACCTGTCCTCAGGCTGGAATCTGTAAGTGTTTCATGTTTTGGGGTAGGAAACAAAAACCAAAACCTTTCATGATTTTGGGTGGAAACACCACCTTCTGAGATGAGCTGTAGAGAAGGCCATCAGCCAGTTCTTATAATTCTTCTGCTCCTGGCCTTGTGCATCTCGTTAGGCTGGAGCAGCACCAATCCTTCTTCTCTGCTGAAACACTACTGATAAACCATTGCTCTTGTTTTATTTTATTTTATTTTTCTTTCCAGCTTTGACTTCTCAGTCACCCTGTTTGCATTTCTGGGGCTCATGGCCCTGGCATTTAACATGGAGCCGTTTTACTTCATCGTGGTCCTGCGACCCCTCCAGCTGCTGAGGTGAGGTGGGAAGGGCTGGCAAGGGGGAATTCCAGAGAGCAGGTGGGGGAAAACAGGCTTGTTTTCCATCAATCCCACTGGGGACCAAGCTTAGCAGGAGAGGGCAAGGATTGCTCTGTGGGAATGTGACCATGGCAAACAGGAATTGCGTGGGGTAATGAGATTAGCCCGAGTTATCAAAATGAACGATAACAAAAACTTGGGATGGGATATGAAACCCCCATGCTTTGGAGCTTAAGCTGATCTCTAATAGAGATCAAGGGATTTACTGGGGACAGATTATCCTGTGTCTGCCTTCATGGGGTTCTTACACCTCCTCTAAATTGTCTGACGCTGTTCAGAGAAAAGCTCTTCTGTCAGGGTGAGACAGGCTGAGCCAGTTTAATAATTTCCATTGAATTACCAGAAATTACAGTTTTCAAAGGATGCTGCTTTCTAGGGTGAAGTACTGCCCTGCTCTAACTGCATCACACTCTTTGAGCAAGACCATGGCCTGTAACCTCTCTGCAGCTCAGGGAGCTGGGGCTGATTAACCCTCTCGTGTTGAGGTGCACTCACCTTCACAAATGCCTCCAGAACCACAGGGGGAAGGGATTTGAGGCAAAATGTTTCATTAAAAACAAGCTAATGTAATTTAGCTCTTCAGTGAGAATTTTAAGAACACTTCATGACACTCAAGAGGGGAAAAAAAAATAATGTTTTCACTGTTCCTCTCCTGCCAAAGCCTGTTTGGCAGCTGTGTTTCTCTGTAAAGGCTGATGCAGTTGCCAAATCTCAAATTAGCAGGCACAGTGTAGTTTTCTTTCATCAGTTTTTATTGGGTCATGGGGGAAACACAGAAAAGCTTGTGTCTGAGGGAAGCAGGAATGAATCCTGACCCTGTACACAGGACCAGTGCAAGTTCTTATGACTTTTAGGTTTTTTAAATAGCTGTTTCTGCATTGTGCTGTGTAAGAAGACAGCCTTTTTATCCTTGAGATCCTCAGTCCTGCAGACACTTGGTTACGTGTCATAAATGTTCAGATGGGACAGCAGGACATTGTTAGGTGAGCAGAGACCACTTGAGCAAGAGCAGTTTGGTGTCAGGAAACCTTACTGTCGTTGACCTGGGAGGTGGAGAGAGATGGGATTCTCCTTTGAACTATTTCCCCCAACACCAGGAAGGCTCAGGGTGTGGGTGACTCCTGGCCTCTCCTTTCAGGCTGTTTAAACTGAAGAAACGCTACAGGAACGTCCTGGATACCATGTTTGAGTTGTTCCCTCGGATGGCCAGGTACCAACTTTGGCTCTTTGGGTGATGGCCGGGAGAGGGGAGGGAAGGTTTGGGATTAGGACAGGGACCTGTCAAACCTGCTAAAAGGTACTTATGTTCTGATCTGTCAATGAATCATTACTGATTCTTCTCTGTGCTGCAGTGGAGTGTTAATCTCCCAATTCCTTGGAGCAGCACCACTCCAGCACTCTGGGCCTCCTCCTGCTTTTGTGCTAAGAGCATAACTAAGAGTCCCTGCTTGTTTTAATTTTTCTCCTCTATCCCAGCTCTTGCTGAGAGAGGAAGCCCATGTGGGAAGAACATTGGCACGAATCCCCTCAGCCCCAGATGATTCCCTGTCCTCAACAGAGCCATTTGACAGCATTATTGTGAACTGGTGGGGCAGAGGCAGCCTGGTGCTTGAGTGGGGCACCCTCAGCCTTGGTTCCCTTGCAGGAGGCCTCAGCAGAGCGTGTTGGCTGGAGAGCCCTGCTCCTGGCACAGCCCCTGCATCCAAGGATGTAGACAGGGCAGACACAGAGTGTGGTGTTCTTTATTAAAGGAACTGTGGAGAGATGGGTATTTAACAGAAAGGGACAGACTGGGAGGGAATCTAGGCTGCTCTTTGGTTTCTCTCTTCAGCAAGTGGCAAACTCCTTGTCCAAGGATTCCCTGAATGAGAGCAGGCCAAGAACTGCAGAGCCACAGCAGCAGGGAGGGTGGTCTGAGGTTTTCAGCGCTGCTTCCCAGCCTTGGAAATTCCTCCCAGAGCAACCAGCCTGCGATTTTGTGTTCCCCTGCCTTAGCAACTCTTCAGTAGCACAGTACTCTTTCTGTTTTTGCCTCCAGCCTGGGTTTAACCCTGCTGATCTTCTACTATTGCTTTGCCATCGTTGGCATGGAGTTCTTCGCTGGCGTGGTCTACCCGAACTGCTGCAAGTGAGTACCTCAGAGCCAGCCCCCTCCACAGAGCTTTTGGTGCTTAGCCAGCAGCAGGGAGCTCTGGCAGCTCTGTTTCCCCGTGGAGAAGTGGCCAGAGGATGGGGCTGAATGAGGTTTTGTAGCTAAGGCAACCAGTGGCAGAGATCCAGGAGATACTTAATGCTCTTGCCCCATCCCTGGAAGTGTCCAAGGCCAGGTTGGACAGGGCTTGGAGCAGTGTGGGATTGTGGAAGGTGTCCCTGCCCATGGCAGCGGGTGGAACTGGAGGATCTTTAAGGTCCCTTCCTACCCAAGCCATTCTGTTTCTGTGATGCCAGAGTTGCTTCTCCAGGGGTATTAGATATTTAGACTTCCATTTGTATCAATATAAATGCACCTGGTCCTGGAATCTAAGCTGTCCTGTGCCCTTTTCGCCTTAAATGGTGACACACCACTTGGAAATGCCAAGCCTTTAAGGGTGTGAGCTCAAACTCTCCGTTCCTCTGGTATAATTTGCTGAATGACTAGAAAGAGACTCCATGTGCTCCCTGGGCTTGTGCTGAGCTATGAAGGAGAGAGGATTCCTTCCAAAGGAAAAGGTGAGTGTTGGCCAAGAGATAGAAACTGCCACCCTTCTCACCACCTTCTAGGGGAGTTGATATTTATAACTTTTGAGATTTCCCTTGCTTTTCCAGTCTCTGCTGATTCTTTGTCCTGGTTTCTCCAACCAGCACAAGCACAGTCGCCGATTCCTACCGTTGGGTGAATCACACAGTCGGCAACAAAACAGTTGTGGAAGAAGGTTATTACTATCTCAACAACTTCGACAACATTCTGAACAGCTTTGGTAAGGGCACTTTTGTCCCTAGCAAAGATTATCCTGTGTTCCTGCAGAGCTGGCTGGTTCTGGAATGCTGTAATGCTCGTGTGAGCCTGGGACTCTCCCAGGGAGTCCTGCTAATGCACCTCACTCAGCATCCTGCTCTTTCTGTCTGGAGAGCTCCAGCTGACTGATTGTGCCAGGACTGCTTTGCAAGGTAGGCAGAGGTCTCTTGAAGCCAGCTGGAAGCCAGCAGATATGTTCTGCCTGGCGATGAGACCAGAGGTGTTTAAGGAGGGCGTCAAGTCACTGCCCTTTTAAAGAACCAACAGTGATGCCTTTCGTTAAACTGTCTGATGAAGAATAATTTAAATGTGTTGATTACTTTCCATGATTTTTCTTAATGTGTGAGCAGAATACTTATCTCCTGGAGATTTCAGAGGTCTCCATCCTCTCTGATGAAGAGTGGGGTCTGATTTCTATAAAAGTCAGAGATGAAGCTGTACTGCAGGTTCTGTGGGTCTGACCCCCTTTGTCAGAAATTAATGCAATGAGGAGGGTCTGTGTTCTCTCTGGATTTGCTGTCTTTTATTCAAACTTTGCTGTCTTGTGTCAGTCTTCCCTGTCAAATACTTAGTCTAAAAATTACTGTGAAATAGATCAGGATGAATAAAACACTTACCTGTTTGTGTTTTCACCTCCTCCTGTACAGTGACACTGTTTGAGCTGACGGTCGTCAATGACTGGTACATCATCATGGTGAGTGAACCCCTGCAGGCAGCGCAGACTCTGTCAGCTCAGCCACATCTTCCACACCACCACTGCTTTCTCCACATGGTGATCAGAATGGGCTCAGTATTGCCACTTGTTGCCAGATATCTTTTGGTCCTGACTGTTGGGAGGCATTTGACCCCTGCCATGCTTCTGGGCACGTGTTCAGGCTTCACAGTCTGGACAAATGAAGTCACCCTGTGCTCCGGTTTGTCACCCTGCTGTCCAAGCTGTGTTCTCATGGCTCTTACAGCCATAGGCTTTGAAGGTTCTGTGTGTTTGCCTGTAGGAACCTCTCTTTTTAGCTTCAAGGACCAGTTGGGGCATTGAGCATTGCACAAGCAGTCCCTGAGGCCAACTGTGCAGCCAGGAATGAGAACCAGAGTGTTTTTTCTGCTTTTGGTCTGTTGATGAGCAATTAACAGTGTCTCTCCCTCCTTTTGTGCACTCCTGACTTTTCCCCTCTCCTCTTTAGGAAGGGGTGACATCCCAAACCACTCACTGGAGTCGTCTGTACTTCATGATCTTCTACATTGTCACCATGGTGGTGATGACAATCATCGTGGCTTTCATCCTGGATGCTTTTGTCTTCCGCATGAACTACACTCGGAAGAACCAGGATTCAGAAGGTCAGAGCTGAGGGCTGGCTGACCTACAATGCTGCATCTTCTGTCCCTGGTGCTTTATGTCTGTAGGAGAGAATTAGATTGGCCAGGGTAAAACAGATTTTTTTTTTTTTTTTGGTATGGCATCCTGAGCTAATTCTTTTGCTCTTGTGTGATGCTTCTGTCTGGTCTTTCTGCTCTGCTCCTCATTTCTCCCCCAGAATTCCCCCAAAAAAGTGTGTATGGGTGTATTTATGTGGCTTTTATATGCATGTGGGCACACATACACACAAACTTCAACTGCTTGAGCCATGTCAACCAAATTGTTTGAAAATAGGAAGTCCATATCTATTTCATGAAAGATTTCCAGGAAACATTGCAGCAATGATGTAGCAAAACTCAACAAGAGACCTTACAGGAAGAGAAGATGAATAATTTGTTTTAAACCAGTGTCACTAATATATTCACTGGTGGCAGAATGTGTCTCCAAGGGGCTTTTCAAGCATTCAGGTACTGAAATGCTGCTCCTGGTGGTTTGCCAGCACTTTTTGCCATGACCTGGAGGACAACAGACACTGTCCAGTTCTTTCCTTATTTTCCAGTGTACTTAGGCTGCTGATTCCGTGCTGGTTTTGGACATGTCTTTTCCTTTAGGAGCTGGCAGTGACTGGGCTCTGCACCCCCTCATGCCTCTGAGTTGTCACTTAACTCATTGTCCTTTGCCTCCTGAGCTGGGGCTCTGGAACTGCAGGTCCCTTCCTGACCTGCTCATTCAGGTGCCAAAGCCACACTAATCTCTCACAGCCCTTCTCCTGCTATTCCTTCAGGTGAAGGCCCCAGCCCCCCATTTTTTTATGTGCCAGAGGGTCAAATTTGTGTGGCCCATGACTGTAGGAGCCAGGAGTTAATTAGGGAAACACTTATGATCCTTCCTGCACCCAGTTTGAAGGGAGCAGTGAAGGACATTGGCTAGCCCTCAACTCCCAAGCGCAGTTAGGCAGGTGAAGCTCAAAAGGCAGCAATTCTGTATGATTATTAATTAGTTTACAGGCAAGCAAAAAGAAAGATTTTTTTTTTTTTTTTTTTTTTTTT
>VZRN01006541.1:307573-339028 GCA_013397935.1 Dasyornis broadbenti | reverse complement strand
TTTTTTTTTTTTTTGTGGTTATGCTGCTGAGGAGCCTGATATTTTAAAAAGCTGAGAGAATAGTTTGGGCCAGGAAGTTTGCTGGCCATACACACTGGTTAACTTTTTCCCTGCCTTGTTGGGTCTCAAGCATATCCATGTGCTAGTCACAAAAGCAGGTACAGGCTGTACCTGACCTCTGGCTTGGTCCTGTGTGCTTTGGGCTTTGCCTTCCACAGTTATCGTAGTGGCTGATGAAACAATGCTCATCTTGGAGACTTTTTTTCCCCCCTATTTCTCTTTCTTGCCTCTCCAGAAGATAATGGCATTGTGCTGGAGAAGGAGATCTCCAAGGAGGAGGTGATTGGCATAATTGAGCTGTACAAGAGGACTGCGGCTGCCACTGAAACAGCCCAGCTGCAAAAGATCGTGTTGCAGATGGACAAATACGGGGTAAGAGGAAACACTGCAAGTGCTCACCTTCAGGAGAGGGAGGTGTGCCAGGGCCACTTTGGCTGTCTGAAGAGAGAAGATCCACCTCCCTTTGCAGCGTTCAGGGCTGAGCTACTGGAGGGACTCTGCAGCATCACGAAGTTCTGCTGCTCTAGAAAAGTAGCAGCTGCTCCTTGAATAGCCTTGACAAAGGCTTGACAAAGTTTGTTCCCTGTGAACTTCCTTTAGAGCTGTCTATCCCCAGTGCTGATTGGAAAAGAAGCACATTTATTTTACTCTAAAGAAGCCACTGTCTTGTAATTCTCCTGCCTCTCTCTGTGTGCCATCACACACTTGAGGACAGGACTGTCCTGGACCATGATGCAGCAACGTAATGGCATCGATTCCAGGTCCCTCCTTTCTCTGTGGCACTGCTTGTGCTTCCATTCTAAAACATTCTAAATTGGGAAACTGAGTTCTTGTCTCAGAACTGTTGTCTTATGCATCTGGGAAGAGCTGAAGTGGTTGTTTTAATAATAGCCATTATATTCCTGTATCACCACGACACAGGGCAGGTGCTGCAGTCTCTCAGGTTGCACCAGAAGGAGCCTGGGATACCCTGAGCTCCTCAGTGGATCATGGGTGTCCACAGGAAGGATGTCTGAAGTTCCAGGACAGATCCAGCTGCTCACTGACTGATAAATGTCTTTTTTGGTTTTTTTCTCCTCCTTCCATCAACTCTTTAGCAAATGGCAACAGTGTTTCTGGGACGCAGGTCGAGGACCAAGAGTGATTTGAGTATGAAGATGTATGAGGAGGAGATACAGGTATGTGGGCCTGAGCTGGGGGTACCACCAGGTCTGTGGGGAGAACATTCCCTGGAATAACAACCCATCCTTTCCAACACTGGGGACTGCCTTCCTCTGAGACCAAGGATTTGTTAAACCCCAGAGCATGTCAGAGCTCCTCGATGGGTGCACGTGTGTCAGCCCACTCACAGGAACCACACAGGGGTGTGCACAGGCCCTTATGCTTGGCTGAGCTGCCCTGGGCTCCCCAGGTGTCTGCTGGGGCTCTTAGCACTGCTTGGCACTGCCTGGGCCTTGGCTGCTGAGCACAGAGCTCTTAAACCTCTGGAATGTGGTTGTGTTTGAGCTTAGGCGTGTCTGTCTGACACAGAAGCCAAGGCTTGTCCCAGGCAGGGCTGGTTTGCAGGCTGAGCAAGGTGGGAAACACACAAATCAGCAGATTCCCTGGATTTTTAGCACCTTCCTGCCAGTGCCCTCCGTGGTCAGGAGCTTTCTGCCATGGGTTTGGTCACTGTATTGCCAAAGGTAGTGGAAGGTCATGGACTAATGTACTGATTAGAATTAATCTTGTAACTGTTTGAATCTGTCCTTTGTCCCTGGAGCAGACAGACTGGGGATGAATCTTGAGTTCCCCTAAGGAAAATAAACGTGTTATTGACCATGGGGCTGCAGAGAAGCTCTCTGCCTGTTCTGCTTGGTCTGTGACTCAGGGATGTGACATCCTGGAACACCCTGGGTGCTGCCCAGCATCAGGAGCAGCTCTGCAAATCCCAGCCATCATGGGAACAGCGTTACTCAAGCCCTAAATGTTCAGGAGGGCTGTCCTGAGGGAGGAATGTTTCCTTGCCCACACTTGCTTGGACTGTGGGTGGCAAGGTCTCAGTGCATCCACCACAACCATGCTGCAGTTCCCTGGGTTGTTCCAGGAGTTTAGGCTGTGTCCAGGGCTTTGGAAAGAGCCCTCTGTGCCTGAAAAAATGTGCCCTCACAAGGCAGAGTGTTAGAAGGCCCTGCTCTTTTCGGGGCACAGTGTGGGGCCCAGCCTCATCCCTGCGCGTTTGCTCTCCCGTTGCAGGAATGGTATGAGGAGCACTCCAGGAAAGAGGAATCTCAGACACCACTGCAAGAGCCTGCATCTGCTTCCAGCAGCTCTCTGAAGCCCCTGAGCCTCCGACAACGCTCCCAGACTGTCATTTAGGCTTAGCTAATGCGAGCCACCTTCTATGCAATAACCTAGAGTATTCCCTCCCAGCCTGTATTTTGGAAGGGTGTATATAGATCTGTCCGTGTACCAGTGTAGAGATCAAATCTCTCCCCCAGTAGTGGGTGGCTGAAAAGCCAGAGGCCCAGGGGACTCTGCGGAAGGCTGCTGCACACAGATTGAGCACCATGCCCGTGCTCAGCACATCTGGGCAGAACAGAGCCCCTGCCCTCTGAGCCACTTCCCAAGCTCCAGCTCCTGCTGCTTGTTTTACCACTAACAGACCTTGGGGAAAGGGATGTGTAATCCATTAACAGCAGGGAATTTGCTGAAGTCACCTGCTTCGTATTAAAACTTCAGCCCTTTTTGAAGATCCCTTTTGCTCAAAGGGTACCATTAACCTAGGGATAAAAGATCAGGGAGTGAGTTTTTGTTTCTTTTCCACCTTCCTTCTGCAGAGAAAGAGGAGGTGGTGTGAAATCTCAGCACTTTTGGAAGGGCAGACTGCCCTCCCCCTTCTTTTTCCCACACCAGATGCACTCCCTGTAGTAGCTCCAGCTCTGATTATTGAATTTAGCTGTCCCTGAGCAGTTCTGAGGCAGAATTGAGGGCCAGCACCTCATCTGTTAAGAGCACAGGTAGGACAGGGCTTTGGAGACTCTGTCCCTGCTGTATCTGCATTGCTGCTGCTCAATCCTGCCTGTGGCACTGCCTGGACTTGGGGTCACCTCTGCAAACCCTAAAGCTCCTGTGTGTTCAGGGAGGGGAATTCTGCTGGGTGATGTGGCTGTTGGGCTCTGCCACTTGGCCACCTGCTCTGTGAAACCTCTCTGGCTGGTCCTTAGCTCAGATAAATGCCTGGCAGGAAGAGTGGAAGGTTTTGCAGCTCCAAGTCTGGCTTTTTTCTGCCTGGCTCTGGGTTAAGGAGAGCTCCTGGGCATCACACAGTCCTGCTGGCTCTGGACAGCTGAGCTAGTCCCAGCAGAGAGTGAGGCTCCTCCATTGCAGGAATGTTCCTCAGGCTGGAACATTCGGCTCAGTTGGGTCATGGGAAGACACACTGAAGAGCTCTGCTGTTTTCTGGATTTTGGATGCAAGTGGGAAGTGACAGATGATGGTTCTTCTTACCCATCTGCGTTTCTGCAGCTGCCACACTTGGGAGCTGAGGGATGGGGAGAAAGGGAGAAAAGGGATTCTTTCCCAGCTTACCACGTTTGTTGTGTGGTTGTGGCAGTTGTGCCATCGCTTCTCTGGAACCTGTCCCTCTTTTCCCTGTCAGTGCCGAGGGCTGGAAGTCCCTGGCAGCTGGGAGGTTCCATCACCTCTTGCTGTTTGATCTTTCCTCAGGTTTGGACTAAGAGCTGGGAAGGCTTCCCCTTTCCTCCAGGTGCATCAGGCAGTGGGAGATCTGTGTCCCCATTCCCTTTGTCCCATATCCCTGTCTTTTCCTTGGTGGCTTCACCACGTGACACAAGGACAGCAGGAGAGGGCTGATCCTACCTGGGCAGCTCAGGAGCATTTCCTGGGTGGGTGAGACTTTCAGAAGAAGGTAAGACAGAACTGCTTCTGGAAGGCTCTCCCTCCACGGCACAGTGGGAGCACTTGGAAGGAGTGGGTGAGCAGCTTTTCAGGCAGCACACACACACCCTTGCCAAATTCCCTGGGTGCCTCACGGCAACCCTTTGTTTCCTTTCTGGATACTTGCAGGTATGAAACTACTTGAGATGACCCGTGAAGGGCCTTCAAGGGCTGTTTTCCAAACCATAAATTTGCCCACAAATTAATGAGCAGCGCAGTTGCTCGTGGAGTTGCAGCCCAGGAGCTTTATCCAGATTAGTCCTGGGGCTGCAAGAGATGGTGTTTATTGTGCTTTAAGTTGTGGGCAGGATGAATGAGCATTGTGAAGCTTAGTGGGGAAAAAAATGTGGCTGTGTTTAATCTCCACATTCCCCTACAGCCTATTTCTCCTGGCAGGGCTGTCAGTGACTTTTTTTTTTTTTGAGGAGGGATGTTTTCTGGCTGTGAAAGGAGCTGTGACTTTAAGCTGTGTTGAGGGTACCTGCTGATCATGCAAGAGCAGGGCTCCCTGGAGGGCTTGGGCTGAGGGTCAGGGTACTGCTTCCACAGTGTTGATCCTCCCCCATGTTCCCGCTGTGTTAATTATTTTTGCAACCCACAGAGGGTGGCAGGAGTTTGCTTCTTCCAGATGACTTTGGAAGGAAACCAAGTTTGAGTACGGGGCATCCCCTTCTATTTATCCTCCTCTCCCTCCCCTGACACACAGACTGATGACGGAGACAATCATTTTGTAGGGAGCACGGGAGGAAGCACTGCAGGATTTTGTATGCTGGCATTTTGTTTATAAAAAAAGCACGATTTTATGGACGTGTCTGTCAGATGTCCTCTAGATTTTTTTCAGGCGCACTAATAAAGAGCACCCTCGGCTTTGTAAAGGCAGCAGCTTCCTGTCCTCCTTCCCGTGTTATTCCAGAGGTGGGGCTTGGCCGAGCTGGAGCATTCCCAGGGTTTGAAGAGGAGCCTGCCCACCTTCTCTGGTGGCAAGTGCTTGTGTTGGGAATATTTTGCGTGCGTGTCCTGCTCCGCCTTCCTGCTCCAGGTTATTACAAAGCCCAGCTTCACTTCTGCCTTCCTCCAGCCAGATTTTTCCCTAAACATCAAGATAATTCGTTCAAAATTACTTTTTATAAAGCTGCCCCAGTGCAGTGGTAAGGCCAGAAGAGGTGTTTGAGCCTGTACCTGTGTCCTGGGCCGTTGGCTGTGGTTTTGATTGCTTTAGCCCTGCGCGTGGCAGGAAGTGGGGGTTGTGTCCCGGATCATTCCGGCAGCTGCCGGAGCAGGTTTGGGGCAGAGCCAATGGCTGCAGGCACAGGGAACAATATTTTTTGTGAAAGCTGCTTGTGTCTGTTAGAAAAAGGAGAAATGCTCCAGGCCCAGCAGGAAGGGAACAGGAACCAGGTCTGACAGTTGTGCTTGCACAACACCATCCTCTCCCATGGGGCAGGGATGTGGGTGTCCCTCAGAATGACAATTTACTTTCCAGCCTGTGTCCTGTGACCCCTCTGCTGGGAGCAGAACCACCAGCCCACCCATTCCATTCTCCTGGGACCATGAGCTTCCCCTGGCACCACGGGCAGCCCTGCAGGTGTCCCTGTCCCCAGGGACTGAGCTCTGCTGACTCCATGCCCTGCCCGTGCTGTGGCCATTCCCAACGTGACGGCATATGTGACTTCTCTTGGGACATCAGCTGCTGGAAACTAATTCCCCATCCCTCAGGAAAACCGCTCTGGGTGTCCCGGGGTCCTCGGCTGTTCCCTCTGCCCTCCAAAGGCTCTGTGCTGAGTAAGGGCTGTGGCACAGCACAGAGCAAGAGAAATGGCCCTTGCAACAGGCAAAAGTCAAGGTTGGGTTTGTGTTTATTTTATTTTGTTTTTATTGCAATCTTTTTACAGTGCCTAAATCTAGTCCTGCCAGAGGTCAACACTGTGTGTGGAAACCTCCAAGTCCTTTCCTACAGCTCTGTCCACCCCAGGAGGAGGATAAAACTAGGATCTTGAAACTCAGGTTGAAAACCATTGCTGAAAAAAGCAGGGGAAACCAGCCTCCCTTGGTTTGGTGTTTGTTTTCCCTCAGGCTTTGCTTGCACTAAACCCTGCACTGCCCTGGAGCGTTGTGTCCCCTTAACCCTGTCTGGCTCTGCCCTGTCTGCTGTTCCAGCCCACGGCACCAACAGGGCCTTTCCAAGGACAAAGGTGTCCCTGGGCAGTGGCAGAGTCACCCCCTGCAGCACAACTGCCCCAGCTCTGTCCTGGAGCAGCTGGATGGAGCTGAGGAGGGGAAGGTGGAGGGGCTGAGGATGCAAAGCCTCTCAGGCCGTGCCCCTGAGCTGGAGCTTTCCCATCCTCTGCTCCTGCCACCGGGACCAGACACAGCCGAGGCCTTGATGTGGCTCCTGCCCAGAGTTTCTTAAATTACAGGGATTGAACAGAGTGAGGAGAGGATGTGGGCACTGACAGCTCCTTCCCCAAAGCCCAGCCACCCCCTCTCCACAGAGCTAAGGCCAAGGGCTGGGCTGGCGCCTCCAGCAGCACAGCTGAGGTCGAGGTGCCCTTGTCCCTCTGTCCCTGGCAGAGGGGAAGGGATGGTGACATCCAGGGCTGGATCTCCTGGGGCCGTTCACGGGGTGGAGAAATGGATCACCCTGAACTCGGTGAGCAGGGCCACGCACAGGAACACCAGGTAGTAGGCGATGAGGCAGATGCCGTAGGCATTTCCCAGCTGGAAGCACTGCGCCGGCACCGTCACGAAGGAGAACACCAAGCTCAGCCCTAGCGCCCCAGCCAGGACCCACACCAGGGGGCTGTCAGGCTCCAGCTGTGGAGATGGGGAGTGATGTGAGGTGACACTGGGGTCCTGCTGCCAGCCTGACCCGTGTCACTGTGTCACCACAGCCTTACCTTCACCAGCGGCTGGCTGCCAGTCATCTGCAGCAGGCAGCCGAGCCCCACGCCGACTAGGATGTCTGGGGCGCGTTCAGGATGGAAACAGCAGCAGAGAGCTTTGGGGAACAACAGCACCGACCACATCCCTCTGCCCCACATCTTCCTCCTTCCTGCACGTCACAGCTGTTCTAGCTACAACTTTTCCTGCCTGTGGTGAAGACAACTTTGAGAGGAGGAGAGGCTTCAACCTGGGCTGAGGAGCACCCAAAACCCACCGGAGGGAAGCACAGCCTCTTCTCCTCCTTTCCTTTGGCAGATCCCAGATCTGCCACACTCCAGCCCAAACTCCTGCCCAGCTGGGGCTGGGACAGGTGTGGGAACAAGGGCTGCTGGCTCTGTCTGCACCTCCCAAATACCTCACTGGTCCCTCCACACCGTGGGAGCACTAGGGAGATTGCCAGCATTGGAAGGACTCTGGGCTGGATCCTCTCTGTGGGCCCCATAGCACGAGGAGCTCTCCCTGGGCTGTAGGCAAGGAAACAGACAGCTCCTGCCCCACGTGCCACCACCTGGCCCTGGCACCCAAAGGATACTGAAGATGATGCCCCCGAAGCAGGCGGAGAAGGCCATGCGGGGGTAGCCCTGCCGTGCCATGGTGAGGTCAGAAAATGTGTCTGCGGAGGGAAACAGGGAGACCTTGGGGATGACTGGGGGACCCCAGGATGTGCCAGGGAGCACTGGGGACCAGCAAAGCCTTACCACCGATGCTGTTGCCCCAGGCCAGCAGTGTCAGGCCCAGCACGGTGTTACTGAGCTGGAAGATGATGCCCAGGGTCCGCAGGATGTTCACCAGCTCCGTGGCTGCGGCGTTGATCCACATGGCGCTGGCCAAAAACCCAAGGAAGGCAAACACCTGACAGGAAGAGGAGCAAGCTGGTCCCTGAGTGCATCCCACAGGACCCTGCACACCTCCAGCCAGTCCCTCCTGAGGACACTGGGGACTGGGGAAGAGGTCCAGCTTCCTGCTCTGCCCCCAGGACCCTCAGCCCAGGCCAGAGCACACTGGGCTGGTCCCTGGTGGGTGTTCAGGGTTGGGGAACACCTTACACAGTGGTACTTGGGTGGCTCCTCGTTGCTTGTGGTGATGAAGATGATGAGCGCTAGGGCAGAGGCAACCAGTGTGACCAGTGCCCAGACTGGGAAAACGCCCTGGATCTGGTACAGCCCATCTGCACGTGGTGAGGAGAGGGGGCATTATTTTCCCCCCAGGACCCGGATTCTGGGGGCCCAAGCCCCCCACCCCTGTGAGGTGCAAATCAGCTGCAAATCAAGACTCCAGCTTGGCTCTTCACTGCCCCTCCTCCCTCCCCACAATGGGGACCCAGCTCCGAAAGGCTGCTGCAATCGCCAGGGCTTTGGTGGCCACCTCAGTCCCATCCCCTTCTGGAAGCAGGGACTGTCCCAGGCTCTTACAGGCACCCGACTTCAGGGTGAGGATGCAGAGCAGGGGACTGGTGAGGATGTGCAGGCAGTTGAGGGGTCTCTTCCAGTTCTGGTCATCCTTGTCAGGGTCCACAACGGGAACGGTGAGCAGCAGCACCAGCTCCACGGGCACCTGGGATGGGGGACACCCATTTGGGACACCCTGGGAGGTGCCCCAGGACCTGCTCCCACCCTGCCTGCTCCTGTCCCATCATCTGGGGGGAACAGAACCCCAAGGGCCAGCAGGGACGGGCATTCCCCTTGTAGGGCTCCTCCTGGCTCGTATCCCCCCTATGCACCTTAAAGGCCTTGAAGAGCCGCCAGTACCAAGGCTTCCTCCTCCACTTGCGGTAGTCCAAGGGGCTGAGGGCTGTGGTGAGGATGCGCAGGGAGCTCTCCCGGGAGGGCAGCAGGGGCCGGTACTCCTCCCCTGTGAGGGGCCACGGTGGCTCAGCAGGGTGGGGGGCTCTCTGTCCCCCCCATCCTCTCCAGCGTGGGGCTGCAGTGCTCTGTGTGTGTCCTCAGGGAGATCCCTCTGCCCCAGGGCAGCATTCGGCCATGGCCACCCCTCAGACTCAGTCACACATGGGATCCCCGAGGATGGAGCAGAGCCAACCCCAAGCCTGCAGGGAACAACGTACCATAGTCCCCACTGTTTGTGCCCGAGGACTCTGGCTCTTCCATATCTGTCGGCATCTCTGGGGGAAAGAAGAGCAGACAGGGGCAGTGGAAGGGGATCCCAACACGCCAGGGGTCCCATCCCAGCCCGGCAGCCCTTACCTGGCTCCCAGGCTCCGGGGGGAGGCAGCCCATCCCCCCGCTGCCGCCGGTGAATCCAGGTGCAGAGTACCACAGTGAGCACGTAAAACACGTAGAGTCCCAGGTAACCTGGGATGGGGAAGTGATGGGGGGGTCACGGCACCCCCAGGGTGCTCCCACCACCCCCAACTCCCACAGCGCTCACCCAGAGCCTCTCCCAGCTTGATCCTGCCGAAGTAGAGGACCATGAAGGTGAGAAATACGGCCACCATGTAGAAGATGACATCCCTGAGGAAGGGCCTGGAGGCGGCAGTGAAGGGTTTGACCAGAGCGATGCCCCCAGCCACCACCGTGGTCACGAACACACCGGCACCTGCCAACGCAATGGGACTCTCTCGGGACATGGGGACATCCCACAGATCCAAAAGAACACCCCAAACGCCCTGTCCCAAGCCAGTAGCTTCTCAGGAGCTGGCAGTGGGGTTCCCTTACCAAAGATGGCCCCGATAGCCAGCCCTGCTGTCCGGGGGTCAGAGAAGGCCACCACAGCGCTGAAGACATCGGGTGCCCCGTTTCCAAAGGCCAGGAAGGTGACACCATAGAGAGGGGACGTCAAGGAAAAGGCCTGGTGGCCTTCTCCTCGTGGGGATGTGGGCGCTGTGCCCAGAGCCAGCACATGACCACTTGTCCCTCTGTCACCTCCAGCTCATGCTCCAAATTGGTTTCCCCTGGCACGGTGCCAAAGGGGGACACAAAATGACCCTGTCACTGCCACCTCCCCTACCCTGTCCCCACATCCCTCCTCCTGGCTGAGGTCCACTGTGACTTGCCAAGGATACTGCCACGTTGTGGGACAGCTTCAGGTTGGTGGAGATGGCTGATAAGTTGGGGCAGAAGCTGGAAGGGCAAAGAAGGAGACAGAGAGAGATGATGGGGCTGCTTGGGGACCATAGTGCTCCTGGTCACTCTGGGGACAGTCCCCTCCTCTCCGGGGCCACTCACAACTTCTCCGCTGTCACACCGAGGATGATGAACAGGTACAGGAGCCAGAGAGCCTGCGGCATCAGGGATGGCACAGAGAGGGGTCAGCGGGGTCCCCACCCCACGTCCCCACAAGCAGAGCACCCCCAGCACTTCCCCGTTCGTGTTCTTACGTAGAGGGTGACAGCCACGGGCAGCAGCTGGGGCGGGAAGACACAGAAGACCCCATCGAGGTAGTCGAGGAAGCCCCCGTCCAGCCGGCAGTCGAGGTTGCTCCGGATGAAGTGGCACCACTCGGAGCTGTTGTGCTTCCGAACCTCCCAGCACTGTGGGGCACAGGGGAGGGTGTTTGGCCGGGCACCTGAGTCCCATCCCCACCCCGGCACCCACCGCCCTCCCCGGGGGCTGCCACGAGGGCCCCTGCCCCTCTGTGGTGTTGCTTTTTGTCATCCCTGCCTCGATTTCCCCATCTGTGCTACATGTGCGTGGATTAAGGGCTGTGCCAGGGCGAGCAGCGGTGGAAACCCTTGTCCCCACCCCATCCCTGTCCCCACACAGCCCACACCCACTCCCGGCCATGGAAAGGCGCCGGCCTGGCAAGCAGCGAGGGTTTCGGAGGAGAAAACCAGCAGCGGAGGAAATCCTGGTGAGATCCCCGCTGCGATGGTGGGGACAGGGGACGCAGGGACGGGATCCTATCACCCCGGCAGCACCCAAATCCCTCTCGGAGTCCCCACAAGCCCCACCGCAGCCCCCAGACTTACATCCAGGCCCCGTCCGTGGCTCAGAGCAGGCCCTCCGGGAGGGACCGTGCGCCCCACGTCCAGCAGCAGCGGGGTCCCGGCTGGCATAGCCCCGGCCAGGCTGAGCACCCCGGCCAGCCCCGTGGTCCTCTGCCCCATGGTGGCGACAGCCCCGGGGGCACCTACCGCCGGCAGCGGCCCCCGGCTGGAGAGAGCGGGGGCTGCCCCCGGACCCCCATCCCGCGCTCCCTGGGCAGGGCGAGGAGGGGTTAAATATTAATAATCAAAATGGAAATTAAAATTAATGAAAAAAATAATAAAATGGATAAAAAGCAGAGCCCCCCGCAGGCAGACTGAGCCTCCGCCGCCGCGCCGCCACCCCGCCGGCGTGGCTCAGCCCCGGGGCCACCCCGAACGGAGGGAAGGGGTGATGGCACCCACAGTCCACGGAGGAGCAGGGGGCACTCCCGAAGGCAGAGAGGAGACAGGGAGGCCGCGGTGCGGGTGGGGACGGGGACCGCGGGGGGTTGGGGATCCCGGGCGGGGATGCGGGGATGGATGGGGTGTCCGGGCACCCCACTCGCGGCGCGGCCCCACCGTGTCAGCGCGGCCCCGCTGCCGTGCGCGGGCAGCTGATTCCCCCGGCCCCCCCGCCTTAAAGGGGCCACCACCCTCCGCCCTTAAAGCGACAGCGACACTTTCCCACGCGGCTGGCGGGGTGTCTGCAGAGAGGGGACACACGCGGCTCTCTGCCCCGTCCTGTCCCTCTCAGGCCGGGACACCCACCCTGGGTGCTGCGCCCACCTACAGCCCCTTTGGGGTGACCCTCTGAGACCGGGCGAGCTCATCGCAGTCAGGGCCGGGGATGGTGTCCCGTGGTGGGGCAGCCTAGAGCACCGGGGATGCACAAACCCCCCCGTGCCGGTGGCCCGAGACCCCGCAGAGGGGCCGAGGCGGTTGCTGGTGCCCCTTTCCGCACCGGTGCCCCCAGCTACAGGACATTCCAGCCTCACCCCCGCCCCGTGCAAGCCCCTGTGGCCTCTTGATGGGGTGCAGGTTGGCCCCCATGGCCTGAGCCCCAAGGTCTTGATGGAATTCAAAGATCTGTTTCCCACCCTGGCCGGTTTCTTCCCGAAGTTGCATTCTGCCTTTCTCCACAGATGAGGGGAAAGGAAGAAAGGGGAAAAATAAAGGCAGTGCCCAGCTGTGTGGGGGCCCCCCCCTGACACCCGAAGGATGGTGGCACCCGCTGGGTTCAGGTGCTGACCGTGCCAGGAGCTGGCACGGGGCATGGCCCCTGACCCGGCTGGGACAGCGCTACTTTCTCAACCGGTTTTTCTGGTTTTAGGCCAAATTTGGGTGTTTGCCACATGGCGTGGGTCCCTGTGCACCTTCCTTGGTTTCTGCACCCACGAGTGGCCGGGTCCGGATGCCCGGGTAGGTCTCACGCAGCACCAAGTGCAGGAGCGGGGTGGGCACTGGACAATACTGGTCAATCAACCAGCAGCAATGGGAGCTGCTGGAGTGTGCTGGGCTTCACCACACGAGCTGTGCGGTGCCTTTGGGGTGCTGCCCTGCCCGGAACAGGACCTTTTCCAGCTCCATTGGGGGACTCTCCAGGGTGACTGCACCGCACTGTGACTCTGCCATGCGGGTGGGGTGGGTCCAAGCCCTCAGCCCCTGCCACTCCCCGGGACACCCCGGCTGGAGGGGAACTTTGCCCGGCAGATGAGGAGGAGGAGGAGGAGTGGAAGGCAGTAAACAGGCGCCGGCCGGGATTGCACAAGGCCAGGGCTGCCGCGGGACTGGGGCCCAAGGGAGGCACCAGCACCTCCTGTGTTCCCCCTGCCCCGAACACAGGGACACGCCGGGGACTGGGGTGCCCACCCTGGGGATCCACGCGTGTTCCCCAAGGGCGGGGCACGGCTGGGGCGGGGAGTGGAGGAAGCTGCGCACATCTCCCGTGGGCGTGGCGCTGGGAGAGGTGTCATGGGAGCGAGAATATGAGCGTGGGGTGTGGGGCAGCATGGGGGACAGGGGGTGTTGGGGGGGAGACATTTGGCTCCCAGGGCCGCAGAGCGGACAGGGGGCGTGGCCATGCCTGAAGCCACACCCCAGACCACGCCCAGTGCGCACTGCTCGAAGACGGCAGTGCCGTGGGGGGCGTGGCCAATGTTCTGCTCCGCCCCCAAGTCAGCCAGCGCTTCATACACGGCGGGGCTGCCGGGGGCGTGGTGTGTATGGCCACGCCCCCACCCAGCCAGGCCTACCAATACCCTGGAGGCTCCGCTGGGGGCGTGGCCACGTCCGAGCCCCGCCCCAAACGCGTCACATTCGCACACAGCGGCGCCGCCGGGGGCGTGGCTCTCTTTTGGCCCCGCCCTTCGGTGTCCCCACCATGGCGGCCCCACGGATGCTGCTAGTGACCTCGCTGCTGTCCCCTCTCCTCTCCGCCGTCCCGGCCGGCGCAGCCCCGTCCCCGGTGCCCCGTAATGTCTCCGTGCTGCTGGAGCCGGGCTCCGAGCGGCTGCGCGTCCTTCCCGGCCGCCACCCCGCCGCCGTCGCCTGGGCCAGCCTCGATGACCGCATCCCCCACGTCGGGTAGGGACGGGGCGGGCCGGGCCGGGCCGGGCTGACCCGGGTGGGACGGGACGGGACGGGACAGGGGTCGCATGGAGCCGGGCGGGGATGCAGTGGCGGGAGTTGCCCCAGCCGGGACGGCGCCTCTTCCCGCCCGTGTCCGTGACCCCCCGTGACCGTGTCCCCACAGCTGGGCCTTCCTGGAGGTGACCACCAACGCCTCGTACAATGACAGCCTGCAGGCCTACGCTGCTGGGCTGGCCGAAGCTGCCGTCACCGAGCAGGTAAGGGGGGACCCCTCCAGAAATGGGGTCCCGGAGGGCGTGTCGTGGTCCCTCCCCTGGCTGTTCCCCGCCGGTGACACCACGGCCGTGTCCCCCAGCTGATGTACATGCACTGGATGAACACCATGGTGGGCTACTGTGGCCCCTTCAAGTATGAGAGCGAGTACTGCCAGAAGCTCCGGAACTACCTGGAGGCCAACCTGGCCTGGATGGAAGAGCAGATGGCGAAGGGGCAGGACCCCGAGTACTGGCACCAGGTGAGGATGGGGTCCTCCCACCCAGGGGAACTCCCCCTGTATCCTCCTGGGATAGCTGGGGCTTTAATCTGGAAGAGGGGACAGGGCAGCAGGATGTCCTGGCTGGGCTCCAGGTAAGATGACAGGGATGTGGTTATCCTCCTGCCTGGTGTGAGTAGAAGTGACTTGTGACTTTCCCCCCGCCAGAGCCTCATGTGCTGCGGTTGGGGTGCGCAGGGGGTGACTTTGTCACCCTTGGCCACAGGTGCTGAGTCATGACCGTGGTGACAGTGATCCTTCCCCCCCATCCCGCCTCTGCAGCGGCACTGAGACCCAACTGATCTGCACTGTCCTCTGGGAGAATGAGTCCCCCAAAACCTCTCAGCTTGCCTCCTCGCAGGAGTCGAATTCCAGCTCTGTCCCCTGTCCCCAGGTGCGCCTGGCCCTGCTGCAGCTGAAGGGGCTGGAGGACAGCTACAACAAGCGCCTGGACTTCCCCCAGGGCAGGATCACCCTGGCACCCTTTGGCTTCCTGTGAGTTCCTTCTCAGAGGTGGTGGGGAGTGGGGGATGGTTGTCCCAGGGTTTGGCATTCTGTGGGGACAATTCCTGCATGTCCATGAACAGCCAATTCTGCTCCCAGTCCTCCCTATCCATGTTTTCTGGGTGCTTGTCGTCTGTTGCTGGGGCATGGTGGAGCCAAGGCAGATTCTCCTCTACACACCATGGGCTGGGTGGTGGGTTCTCCTCACAGCCCCTGCCTCAGTTTCCCTGCTGCTGTGCTCTGCCTTCCCTCCCTGCTCATGCCACCAGGGTGCTCCCAGCACCAGCGCTGCACTGGGGTTGGTGGAGATGGACAAACAGACAGGTCTGAGGGCTGGGGCATCCCTCACCTGACACCTCCTATCTTGCATCCTTCAGGCTGCTGCAGCTGGGCGGTGACCTGGAGGACCTGGAGTCTGCCCTGAACCGCTCCTCTCCACAGCGTGTCCTGGGCTCAGGGTCCTGCTCTGCCCTCGTGAAGCTGTTGCCAGGCCACCGGGACCTGCTGGTGGCCCACGACACCTGGACCTCCTACCAGGCCATGCTGCGCATCATCAAGAAGTACACGCTGCCCTTCCGCGCCTCGGCCGGCGGTGCGTGGGCTGGGCTGGGGGGGCCCATGCCTCACACCCCCCTTCTGACACCTCTGCATCCCCCCTCCAGGCAAGTCTCAGATCCCTGGGAGTGTCCAGGTGTTCTCCTCCTACCCTGGCACCATCTTCTCTGTGGATGACTTCTACATTCTCAGCAGTGGGTTGGTGAGTGGGTTTGGTCCATGGCACTCCCATCCCCAGGAGCTGTCTTCCCCATCACTCCATTCCCTGCAGGTAGCACTGGAAACCACCATTGGGAACAACAACCCGGCCCTGTGGAAGTACCTGGACCCGTGTGGCAGTGTCCTGGAGTGGCTGAGGAACATCGTGGCCAACCGGCTGGCCCGCAGCGGGCCCGAGTGGGCCACTGTCTTCCGACGGTTCAACAGTGGCACGTGAGCGGGGTGGGATGGGGCCTGGGAATTGATCCTGGAGGGGTGGGATTGGGTGGAGGGTGCCCAGGCTGCCAGAGGGATGCCTTCCCTGTTCTCCATGCCAGGTACAACAACCAGTGGATGGTGGTGGACTACAATGCCTTCACTCCAAGCAGAGCAAGCCCAGCGCCAGGAGTGCTGACAGTGCTGGAGCAGATCCCGTGAGTGGCCCCATTCTTCTGCCACCTCCTCTCCCATCCCTGTGGGCTGGGGAAAGCCCTGAGGGTCCTCCCTGCCCCAGAGGGTGGTCACAGGGCGATGGGGTGTGGCTGTGGCTAAAGGCTCTGGGGATGCTGGTACAGAGGTGATGGGTGCCCAGCACCCCTGGCTGGGGTGGGAACCCCAGGATGTGTTACCCCCAGGATGTGTTCTCCCAGCCCAGCATGTCCCCCACAATCCCCAGTGGCTTTTTCCTCTCTGACCGATGCTCTTCCTCCCAGCGCAGGGGCCTGGTGATGGTAGCGGATCAGACAGAGCTGCTGTACCAGCAGGGCTACTGGGCCAGCTACAACGTGCCGTGAGTGCCATCCATCCCCACGGCCTGCCCTGTAGAGTCCCACTGCTGGCCTTGTCCCCTACCCTGTTCACTGGGTCCCCCCACCCCAGGTACTTTGATGAGATCTTCAACGCCAGCGGGAACCTGGAGCTGGTGAGGAAATACGGCGACTGGTTCACCTATGACAAGAACCCTCGTGCCCAGATCTTCCGCCGGAACCAGACACTGGTGCACGACCTGGACTCCATGATCCGCCTGATGCGGTGTGTGCTGAGGACACCCCAAACCTGGCTGTTCCACCCTGAAATTTTCTGTGATCAATGGATTTTTTCCCATGTCTTCATCATGGCTCTCTCCTGGCCCTTGTGCAGGTCCAACAACTACCTGCAGGACCCCCTGTCGCGGTGCAGGGGCTGTGACCCGCCCCAGAACGCCGAGAACGCCATCTCTGCCCGCTCCGACCTCAACCCTTCCAACGGCACCTACCCCTTCCCTGCCCTGCGCCAGCGCTGCCACGGTGGCATCGACATGAAGGTGTGGGAACCAGGCAGCCCTGGGGGGGCTCCTCTTGAGGGGTGCACCCCCCAGCAGCTCCCCCAGGCTGTGCAGCTCATTGCTGGTGCTGACTTGATCCTGTTTTATGTTCCTATCTCCAGGTCACCTCCTCGGGCATGGTCCCCACCTTCGGACTGGTGGCAGTCAGTGGCCCCGCCTGGGATGATGTCCCCCCATTCCGCTGGAGCACATCCCCGTGCAGCTCCCTGCTCCACATGGGCCACCCTGACCTCTGGACCTTCCCCCCAGTCAAGGTCCACTGGGACTGAGCAGGCCTGGTCCCGTCTGTCTGTCCATCCGTGGGTGTCTGTCCTCTCTGTGGTGCAGCTGGGTGTGGGGGCTCTCAGCTCTGTAATACACCAGCTCCCCCCTGCTCTTTCTGCCTCTCAGGGTCCTGGCTGTGCTTCATGAGGGGCTGAGCCCCCTGTGTCCCCTCCCTGCCACACGTCTCTCCAGTCCCAGGACCTTTCCCTGGGTGCTGATGCCTGGTTTGTGGGGGCTCTTCCCAGAAAAAGGGGGTCCTGGGAGGCTGGGGCTCGCCCGTGGGGCAGACAGGAGGGGAGTGAGCTGGTTTGGCTGTGGCAAATAAAGCGCTCTGTGCTGATGGCTGTGCTGGGCTCTCTGCTGAGATTCTCTGGTGGCTGGCATTAGGGTTGGGCTCACGCAGGGGTCTTGCCCCTCCCCATTATCAGGGTGATCCTGCTGCTCTGCTGGTGGGAGGGTCTCCTGGGATGCAGGCTGTGAAGGGTTCTCTGCTGCTGGAATGGGGGAGCCCAACTGCTCACCCCCCAGGAGCGGGAGACCATCCTCATCCCTTTTGTCTTCCTTTCCTCCGGCACTTGTGTGCCCCCATCCCCAAAACCCGCGGTGCGAAATCCTCTTTGGCAACTCCCTTGATCCGCTCTGCCTCGTTAGGAATAACGAGGTCATTACTGGGGGATTAATGAGCTGCGGCTCAGCAGAGCTTTGAAGGCACCAGGTTCCCACCGGGGCTGGGGGCCCCTGGGGATTCCTGGGGGCTGCGGGGATGGGAGTTAGCAGGTCTGGACTTTTGGGATGCTGGCACCCTAAAAACTGGGATGGGTGCCCTGGGAAGGTGTGGTGTCCATACCCCACTGTGCTGGGATGGGTTGCAGGTAAGGTGGGGGTGGCAGAACCTGTGTCCCTTGGTGTCCCCATGATGGGGGGGCTGCTTTTGAGGTCCCTGTGCCTCAATTTCCCCAAACAGATCACCATCACTGAGTGAGGGAGCAGTAACGAGGAACAGCGCACACTGGAAACACCGCAGTGTTGCCGATTCCCCTTTTTTATTTCCTTAAAGGTGGAAAAACAAACAAAAAGTTGTTAAATATCACCCCAGCTGCCACCAGTGGCACGCAGGGATCCTGGCCAAGGGAAGCGACCAGGTGACAGCCTTCCCTCAGAGCAGGGAAGGAGCCAAAGGGAAGCAAAAGGGGAACAGAGTGGTGGGTGTGGAATGAAAAAGGACCCTAGAGCACCCCAGGGCTGAGCTGAAATGTGTTGTCCTCCCTCGGGGGTCTCCAGCCTTATCCTTGTGAGCTGGGGGATGGCTTCTTGAGCCCCTTCCCCAGCTCCTGCCACTGTCCCACCCCCAAGGAAGTGGCTGCAGCCTCTCTGCCTGTTGTGAGGTGAGGGGGCCGCTGCAAAGGCCCCCAGAGGGACTGGAGCTGTACCTCCACGATGCCCCCATTCAAGAAATCCTCATCATCCTGCCCTTTACCAGTCCCCCGTGTCCCAAGAGCAGTGCGGCTCTGTGCTGACCGTGCCTGTGCTGTTCCCTCCAAAGCCTAATGGTGGTGTGGGATGTTTTGGGGATGTTTTGTTGGCACCAAAGAGTTCCACTGGGAACAGGACTGTCCTGGAGCTCTCACCCCGCTCGGTGCCTGTGGTGCTCTGGGGGGTTTTGCAGCACAGTTTGGGGCAGGGGACTGAAATCCCATACTCTGGTTTCACTGCTCTCTACCTGGCAGTGGGGCAGAGCTGGGCACAGTGTGGGGTTTCCTGTTTGGTGTGTGGCAGTTCCAGTGTGGTGTCCCCGCCTTGGGACTCCATGTGCTCTCTGCTTCTAGGCTGCTCTGCTTGGCCGGAGGAACAGAGGAATCCTCTGCGGCTGCGGGGCTGGGAGCCAGGGCTGGACCTTCCTCCAGATCCCAGCTTTCCTGCTCCTTTTCCGCTGTGGACAGAACCAGCCCCTCAGAGCAGAGGTAGGACTTTTACCCTGGGGGTGTCACCGGAGCTGGGAGACAAGAAGGGGTCCCAGAGGAAAAGAGGGGGCTCTGCCTGTTTTGCCTGGGGGCTGCTGGACCAGGCTCTGGCTGGGTCACTTGGGGCAGCCCCTCTCCAAGGGGTGCCCAGCATGGCCAGCTGGAGCTGGAGGGGCTGAATTCCCCGGGGATGTGCAGCTTGGAGAGCATTCCGGGGCTGCCGTGGGGTGGGGGCTCGGCACGGTGGGCAGAGGGGTGTGATGGCTCATTTGGAACCATAAGGGGTGTCTTGGCTGGGGATGTGGGGTGTGCAGGCTGCCCTGGCTACTCTGGGGGCAAAATCCTAAAATCTGATGGTACATGGTTTTGGCTGGACCTGATAACATGCAATGCAAACCCTTGAGGGTCCCCAAAATCATTCGGGAGCTGCCTCTCCTCTTCCCCCATCTCCCGGGAGCCCATATCCCATCTTCCGGGCATGTGAAAGCTCCTGGGATCTGGCTGGCCGGGCCACACGTGTTTGTCCCCGCCGGGTCACCCGGCAGCGTGCCCAGCCATGGCTAGGCGCCTTCGGCAGCGCTCCAGCCCCGTGGCTGTAAAACCCGCCCAGTGCTGAGCAAACAGCCGGGCCGGGGCAATGTCTGACCCCTGCCCCTTGCCCTGCTGCGTGGCTCGGCGTGGGGGCCTGCGGACAGCTGCACGGCCCCTCCGGCGTCACCTGTCCCCCTTGTGTCCCGCAGACTCGGCGGTGGGTGAGGAGACGCAGGGAGGTCCCGCGGGACACCAGGTAATCGCCGCCCGGGTTACAGGACAGGGTGTGACACCTGGGGACACCGCGGGGTGGGGACCAGGAGGATGGAGAAGGGGGTGGCACAGCCTGTCCTGGGCTCTGCCAGGGGGAACCCATCGGTACTGCTGGAGATAGAAGGGAACATTGGAGACAGCCCGGTCCCTCCCGAGGAGCTCCTGTGCTCCACACTGATCATGGGCATCGGGGCTGCAGGGGGGACCCGTGGGGAGCAGCTGGTGACTCCACCTCCTCTCCCTGACAGACCATCCGTTGTCAGGCCATGGCAGCCCAGCCAGTCGGGGGCCAGAAGCCCTTCCATGTCGTCTCGCCCGTCCTGGAGAGCCTGCCCCTCTCCAAGGCCGTGGGCACCAAGGTCTTCATGAAGCTAGAGAACATCCAGCCCTCGGGCTCCTTCAAGATCCGAGGCATCGGGCACCTCTGCCAGGATGTGAGTGTGGGCACGGTGCATGCAGTGGGCTGCTCCTGCCGTCATGGCGGGCACAGCGAGGGCACAAATCCATCCCCTTCCCTCTTTTTGTCCTGCTTTCAGGCTGCCAGGAAGGGCTGCTGCCACTTTGTCTGCTCCTCAGGTAACTCCATCCTGAGCTGGAGGGATGCTCCTGAGGAATCTGGGCATGTACAGGGGGTCGAGCCCTGCCTGAGCCCTGCTTTCCACAGGGGGGAACGCGGGTCTGGCAGCGGCATATGCAGCCAAGAAGCTGGGGCTGCCCATCACCGTGGTGGTCCCCAGCAGCAGCGGCCCCACCCCTGTGCGCAAACTGGAGGAACTGGGGGCCAAAGTCGAGGTCTACGGCAAGGTACCCCCAAACCCGAGGTCTGGGGGCTCTAGAGGAGCAAAGCCTGACCTCAGCCTGCTCAGTGATTCTTGGCAAACCCCAAGCAACATCCCAAAATGTCCCCCTCCTGGCCCCCGGCATCACAGCAGGGTTGCTCTGGGAATCCTCATCTGCTCTGGTGTCCCCCGGCCCCGCAGTGAAAAGGGACCCGTGCCTGGGTTGTGAGGGCTGTATGGGGTCCCGCTGAGCGCCTATTGCCCCCCTCTCCCCCAGGTGTGGGATGATGCCAACAGGAGAGCCCAGGAGCTGGTTAAGACAGAGGGCTGGGTCAGCATCCACCCCTTCGACCACCCCTTGGTGTGGTGAGTGCTGCCAGGACTCAGCTCCCGCCCCTGGTCCCCACCCCTGGGATCCCGGCTGGCTCGGAGCGCCCCCAGACTGCATCCTTCTGCCCCCTCACCCTGCAGGGAGGGTCACGCCAGCCTGGTCCGGGAGCTGAAGGACTCTTTGGAAGCCAAACCAGATGCCATGGTGGTGGCGGTGGGTGGCGGGGGACTGCTGGCCGGTGTCGTGGCCGGCCTGCACCAGGTGGGCTGGTGGGACGTGCCCATCATTGCTGCCGAGACCCAGGGAGCTCACAGCTTCCACGAGGCGCTCAAAGCCGGCCGGCTCGTCACCCTGCCCGACATCACCAGGTGAGCAGCCACGCGTGCAGCGAGCTGCCAGGGCTGGCCGAAGTGTCCTCGCCTTGACCGCCTTGTCCCCTGCTGTGCCAGCGTGGCCAAGTGCCTGGGAGCCAAGACGGTGGCGGCGCGGGCGCTGGAGTGTGCCCGGGAGTGCCAGGTGATCTCGCAGGTGGTGGAGGACACGGAGGCTGTGCGGGCTGTGGAGCAGTTCCTGGGTGAGCGGGACGGACGCGGGCACCGCCGCACCTTGGGGGTGGCTGGCGCCGGGGCGCTGGGGGAGCCCCGGCTCTGCGGTTGCTCCCAACGTCCCCCGGCTCTGGTCCCCGCAGATGACGAGCGGATGCTGGTGCAGCCGGCGTGCGGGGCCGCCCTGGCCGTGCTCTACTCGGGGCGGCTGCAGCGGCTGCAGAGCGAGGGGCGGCTGCGGGCCCCGCTGGCCTCCGTGGTGGTCGTGGTGTGCGGCGGCAGCAACATCCACACGGCCCAGCTGCGGGCCCTGAAGAGCCAGCTGGGGATGGAGTGATACCCGCCCCGAGGCAGGGGATGTGGCAGAGCCTGGCTGACACCTTCTGTTTGCTTTCCTTCCTAAATAACCAAAATAAAGCCTGGGGGACGCGGGACTCCTCACGCAGCCTTTTCCAGCACACGGCACCCACACAGGGATAGGGAAACTGAGGCACGGGGCTCCCACTGCAGGCAGGGATGGAACCAGGGTGCTGCCTGTACTGAGGGCGGGAGAAATCCCACTTTTCCCGTGGGACATGTCAGGTATTCTCCTCTGCACCCCTCAGTCCTCCACACCCTCCCCCTGCTCCTCCCCAGGCTGTTTGGGCTGCAGCTCCCCACCTCAATTAGCGAACACTCCCTCTCTGACTAATTACTTTGCTACTGTCTTTATGCGTTATTATTCTAACGATTATTAGTTACTACAATCCTCTCCCGTTGCTGCCATGCTGGCTGCGGCCAGACGAGAACAACGCGCTTGTTACAGTGATTTTACACGGAGATCCCGGGTCGGGTTGAACACTTGCGAGCTCCGAGGTGCTCCAACATGTGTGAGGGGGTGTACCCCGCTCTGGACCCACTAAGATCCCTTTTTCCCCTCTTTTTCCCATTCTCAGTTTCCTCCAGGCTTTGCTGCTCTCCCCATTCCCACTCTGTAGTGCTGTGTTAGTTTTCAGCCCTTTACTGTGGCGCCTCCTGGGGTTTTTTGTGTCCTCAACATTTCTCCCCCTTCCTTCTTTTCATTCCAGGGGTTTCACTCCTGCTGGTGCTTCCCAGCCCCACCTGCTGGTTCCCCTGTTGAGCCTGTGCCCTGAACACCACCCTGTGTGATGTTGGGCAGGCAGAGAAGCGTTTTCCTGCCCTAAAAACCCTCTCCTCCTCCTCCCTTTTGGAGCAAAGGGGTCTCGGCCCCAGGAGCAGCTCTCCAACAATCCCCCCACAAAGCCCTTTCCCCTGAGCTGGCTGCTAACCCCACAGAAACCCCTCCCTGCCCTCAGTCCCTCACCCCTAGACCTCCCACCGGCCAGGCCACCTCCCCAATGCTTCTTGGAGGCCAAACCCCCATAAATCAAAACTCTGCCGCTCCATCGTGAGCACTATCTTATGTAAAAAGGTGTTTCCAGGGAGCACCGAAGGCTGGAGAATCCTATTACGAGGCACACTATTAATTATAAGGAGTCAGCCCAACCTACTCCAGCTATTTTTTATCCCAGGTCCAAAACCTGATTACTTTCCACCTTCTGCAGACCTTCCACTTCTGAAAAAAAACGCAAAAAGCTCAGGAGAAAAAAAAAAAAAGAAAAGAATAGCATAGGTGTTTGTCCAACAGCTTTTAAAACGGAATTTATCCCTGGGATCCTGCTGTGGGAAGGCTGGAGGAGTCAGGAGCTTGCGATGGTGTTTCCCCAGCACAGTCCCATGGAAGGATCACTGCTGGTGGTGACACGGGCATGACTGTGGGGTTTGGGGTGACTCCCGGAGCACCCCAACAGGGAGCTTTTCCTCTCTTTGACTTGATGAGGGAGCGCTTGGGCTTTGGGTGCCAGGTGTGGGGATTGGGCTTCAGCTGTCCCTGGCGGGGATGTAGGGCAAGGGCTCTCTGGGGACACCCCTATGGGAGTGGCATGGCCCCAGGAGGGTCACCCATGGTCACCCTGCAGCTGGAGACGGCCAGCAATCCTGAGTGCTGCTGCTTGCCTGGGGCCTCTGGGGTGACAGGAACCCCGGGTTTGGCTCCTGCACCCAGCTCGGTGCTGGAGGGCCCAGCCGCTAAAGCTCCTGTGTGCCGGGGGATCAACCCTGCTCCCAAGTGAGCCCCATCCTGCAAGCCTCCAGCCTCGAAGGTGGCAGCATCCACAACCCCTCTTGCAGCCTGTTCCCTCCAGGTCCCAGAGATGGGATGCCTCAGCAGCCTAAAAACAACCCTCAGCTGTAGACCTTGTGTTTTTAAACAATAACGATAATAATAATAACATCAGCCAGTGTTCACCCAGTGACTGACCTTGTGTTCTGTTTTATACTCCTCAAAATGGTGCCGGGAGGAGGTTATTTACCAACTCATAGTCCTGTCCTTATAAAAAGTCCCTGTTATCTGCTACCACCGACAGCCTGGAAGTGCTGGAGCCAGCGGAGCAGCCAGCTGTGCTCCTGCCTCAGTTTCCCCACCTGTGAAAAGGGGAGAAGGTGCGTTATTGGTGGGTGAGGGGAGAGCAGTGTTCGTGTTGGCCCCAGCTCCTGGCTGAGGGCTCCCTCGGGGCTCAGCCTGGCTCATTGGCCACTCTGTTATTAATGCCAGTAATGGTATAGGAAGGATAAATTCCACCACTTGGCTGAACAGAGAAAATATGCAGAGAAGTGGCTGGCTTTCCATAAATCATCGGTGCTCCGTGCTACAACCGAGCCAGGACTTAAAATTCAGGTCAGGAGAGAGGGACTCTTGTAAGCCATCAAGGGAAGGTAATTTATTCTGTTTATATCATTTTACTGCAAGACAAGGAGTGGGGGGTGGGGGGGGGGGGGGTGCGAAAAGCTCTGGCATGATTTTGCATTTTAAATATTAGTTCAGGGCTGCAGCCTGCCTGGGACTTTTTATTTTTGTGTCTCAGAGAGCAAGGGACAGGAAGCAGGAGAGACAAGGGGAGTGAGCTGGGGTGCTGGGGAGGAGACCCCCAGCTCCTGCCCTCAGTATCCCCAGGGAAAATGGGGCAAAAGCTGCTGCTGGCATTGATGAACCTCCACTTGGGGTGTCCCCTCGGTGTCCCCCTCTAGTTGGCCCCTAGGGCTCCGTGGGAGGGTCTTGAGTGCCCCCAGGAGAAAGAAATTGTGCATTGGGCTGTCTGCTGTGGGGAAAGGTGCTGAACTGGGTGATGTGCGCTTTCCCAGTGCCAGAGAGTTGTTGGAATGGGTGAAATGGGGAGGACGGGAGTACCAGGTGGGTGATGCAGCAGCATCACCTTGTACAGGTGAACATCACCCACCCAGGGAAGGGGCGAGGGCTGCTCCCCCAGAGTCCACGCAGGGCTGGGGGGGGCAGTGGGTGAGCCCGGCCAGCAGCTCTCATGGTCTTATGTTAAAACAAATCAAAATAAAATAAAATGAAAGGGACCAGGTGACTGAACAGTAGGTAACTAAAAGGTTTTTTATTCACATTGAACAACAAGAGCCATTCACACTAACAGCCTCCGCAAGAGGCAGCGGGGACAGGAAACCCACGACGCTTTCAGAAAACAAATTTTTTCTTTCCTTTTCCATTCTCCTTCCTTTTATTTCCCCCCACCCTCTCTATCCTCTCACCCCCCTCCCCAGTGCCATCCCCTCCCTGCCTTCAAAATAGAAAAATTCAGAGCCTCCGATGACTAAAGTACAATAAATAATCAGTAAACACAAAAACATACTTTATTTGTTTCTCCTTTATACAAAATAAAGAAACTAGAAGCAAAAACTATAATACATCCTTAAATTGGCGGAGCCTCTGGGAATCGTTGGGCTGGGACTCGGCGTCGAGGCTCGGGTGAAATTTCTGCTGTTGTAGATGGGGTGGTTTAGTTCTGGGGTTTATTGTTTGTTTGGGGTTTTATTTTGTTGTTGTTGTGTTTTTCCTGTTTCTGCCTCTTTCTGGTGTCTTTCCCACCACGTGGGAGCCCAGTCTCAGCCAGCCACAGGGGCAACTCCGGGTCTGGCCCCGCACAGTCCCCTCCTCCCAAAAACCGGGTCCAAACCCACCTTCTCCTCGGGGATAAAACGGGAACAATAAAAATAAGGGCAAGGAGGAGCCGGGGAGGGGGGTATTTTATTCCTGCTATTCCCCATTCCCCCTCTCCTGTGGTAGGGGATAATTAAAAAGGGTACTAATTAGCAGGGGACAGCCCTGCCCCAGCCGCCCTCTCCCGGTGCCGCCGGGGCGCTGGGACCTGTGTCCGGGCGAGTTCAGCTTTGGTCCGAGAGGCGGTGGTCCCGATTCCGGCGGGGTCGTCAGGGCTCGGCACCTTTCCTTGTTCCCCCCAAGTGTCGGGGGGAAGGTGCCGGGAGGGGGGAGGTAGCGGGGTGGCCCCGAGGCCCCGGGGGCGCGGTGGTGGGGAGGATGGGCGGGATGCTGGGATGCGTTCTGGCATCGGGCGGGGGGGCTCGATCCGGCCACGGGGACGTGACGCGCCGTGGTGCGGGGCGAGGCGGGGACACGCGTGGGCTGGGGGGGCTGGAGGGTTTCCCCCTGCTCACACACACACGCGTGCCCACGCCGGGCCTACCACACCGCGGCCTCGCTGAGCTCCGGGTTGGGGTGCGACAGAGCCCCGCTGTAGCCGCTATTGCTGGACATGGAGAAGGGCGGGCTGGGCCCCCCGCTGAAGACCTCTCCCGGGATGGGGTGCAGCGAGCCCGTCATCCCCGGCTCGGGGCTGGGGGTGTCGGGGTGCGAGATCATATCCGTGTACCTTTGGTTTTCTGAGGAGTGGTGTCCGCTTAGGGGGGGCTCCAAGGGTCCCAGGGGTGTGGAGCCGGGTCCTGAGTTCTGAAGGTAGCTGGAGTCGGCCGGGGACTGGGCTTGGGAGGGCGGCCCGTGGGGGAAAAAGTCATAATTGCCTCCCGGCCCGTAGTAGTCACCTTGGTAATCTGTGGGAAAGGGGGAAAAAAAGGATGGATCTGGTCTCCCGGGGCTAAAAACTTCCCGAAATCCCGCGGCACCCCAAACCAGCCCTGTACTGTCCCCTCCAAAACGCTCTGCCCGCTCCCAAAGGGGGATGTGGGGACCAAAGGACGTGTGGGAATTTGAGTATAACCTGAGAGAAATGAGCCCGTCCTAAGGGCTGTGCTGCCCATCACCCTCTCTCTGCCCAGCCTGGAGTGAGGGAGGGCAAGGAATCCGGGGCTGGAAGAGCTGAGGGGGCCGGGAAAATGGGCTCAATTTAGTGCTTAATTAACGGGGGGGAAATAATATATATAGAGAGATATATGTAAAAAGGAAGTGGGGAAAAGATAGATGTAAAAGGAATGGGGAAAATTAAATATATAATGGGGAATAGATATATATATAATGGAAAAATATGTATGCACAATGGGGAAATTATATATAATAGAAAAAAAAGTACATATATATGTATAAAATGGAGAGAAATATATAGAATGGGGAAATTATATATGTGTTTAAGCCGCTTGGAAGGGATCTAGAAACCAACTGCAGGGCAACAAGGGGTGCCTGGAAAGCCCCTGGTCAGATGGCAGGTTTTGGGGGGCTCTGTGGGGAGCTGGGGGCCGGGGGAGGTGCGGGGCCACCCCGCGGCGCCCATCCCGGCCCGTGGGGGAACGGAGGGGCGGCCGGGCGGCACTGACCTTCCATATGCTGCTGGCCCGGGAGGTAATTGGAACAAATGCGGCCTGAAAGGGGGACAAAAGCCCCGCAGCTGGGGCTTTGTTCGCGGGAGAGAGGCCCCGCAATGCCGGGGGGGCGCGGGGGTGCGTGGGCCTGGCAGTACGTGTGCACGGCGGCGGGCACGCATATGTGCACGGGCGGGGGAAAGGGGGAAAAACCGTGGAGAAGCGGGATTCGAGGAACAAAGGAGAAGAGGGGGGACGGGGCAGGCGATCCCTCACCTCCGTAGTAGGTGTAGGGCGTGGAGCCGAGCATCTCGGACTCGTCGAGGCGGCCGCCGAGGGGCCGCATCCTGCGGGGGCTGCGGAAGAACGCGTGCCGGCGGGCTCCCAGCGCGCTCAGCTGCTTCATCCGCCGCTCTTTCGACCGACGGTTCTGGAACCACACCTGTGGCAGGACTGGGGTCAGTGCCCACCCAGTGTGGGCGAGCAGCGACCCCTCTGGGTCAGCCACATCCCACCCGCCAAAGTCTGGGAAGGGAAAGAGTTGGAAATCTTGCACCCACTGGGTATTTTTTTAATGACATGACACCGACCCCCGCTTCCTGCTGCTGATACATCAAAAAGTGCATGGGACACACACCCCATAAATAATTAGGTTAATTCAAATCCTGCCTCTCCTTCCCCCAGGTGCATCCCCACATGCACATCCTCAGCCTCTCAGTCCCTGCAGCTGGACAGTACAGGAGGGGGAAATTCCCGCTGTGGATAGGGGGAAGAAGCGAGCAAACGTGGGAAGGAAAAAGGGGATAGGACTCTGAATGATTGCAGAAGCCGGCAGAAAGCGGGGAGCAGGGCATGAGCACCTGCTGCAGCAGTCAGGTAGGCAGAATAGCCGGCAGTGAGGATGGGAATAAAAGGGAAAGGGGAGACATGGCCGCCTCTCCCCTGGCATTGCCTCATCCGAACCGCACGCCTCAGCAGTCTGGTGGGGCGTCTGGATTATTGTCGCATTCTCCCAGGGATGGGGCGGCTCAGGGGGACAAGCACAGCACTCTCCTGCGGGACTTCTCCCCTCTGCCGAGAGCCGGGAATCGCAGCTCCGCTAGCGGCAAAGCCGGAGAGTCCTCCCCTATTAATGCCTCTGTTAAAGCCCATTAATCCCTACAATTCCGCAGGGATTTTCTTCGCGGGGGCAGTGCGGTGAGGAAGTGCCGACTGCCTGCAGAGAGCAATGGATGCTCCTTGATTCTACAAGGCTGGAGCATCCATCTCCTGGCACACCGGGGATCCTGCTAGGCCTGGCGGAAAGCCAGGCCGCCTCCTGCTTTGGGAATGCTTTTCATCCCTTCCCATGGGGTGGGGGATCCCCGCTCACCCACGGGAGCCTGAGGTGGGCCTGAGGTGATGCTGGCAGACGACAAATGGGGTTCGCCTGTCCCCATTCCTTGAGGGACCAACCTCGTTGTCACAACCCCTTCTCGGCACCTGGGGGAGACTGCTACAGACTTGAACTCTCCGGGCTCCTTCCAGGACCCCCTCTCCTCCTTCCGGGTGGGCTGGGGCTGTCCTACCTGGATGACTCTCATGTTGAGGCCGGTCTCCTGGGCCAGCTGCTCTCGGATGTGGCGGGTGGGTTTGGGGGTGGCGGCGAAGGCAGCTTTGAGGGTCTCCAGCTGCTTGGCTTTAATGGTGGTGCGGGGCCCCCTGCGCTTGGTGCCCGAGTTCTGCTCCTCGTTCTCGTTGTTGGTGGTCTCCTTGTCCGAGGAGGTCGAGTTGTCCGTTTCCTTGGTGTCGTCCTGCATGGGATCCTGGAGATCCGGGGACAAACTCCTATCTGTACATGAGGACACTGTAAAGGAGACCCAGAGAGGAAAGGGAGGGGGTGGATGACTTAGGCGAGAGATGGACCCCCCTCTCTTCTGCCCTGCCCGGCCCACCCGGCCCAGCTGCTTTCCAGGAGAGGGGTTGGGGGGTGCTGGAGAGCAGCAAGGGGTGCAGACGGCCTCTCCCCCGCTGGTTCCCCTAAAGCATCACCCCCCAAAACCACGCGGAGCTCCAGGCAAGCGCCGCCCGCTCCAGCCCTGTGCACCGTGTCGTGCCGGCGGGGGGAGCTGGGGAGGGGGTGATCCCCCAGGCCCACCGCGGCCCCCGCGCTCCGCCTCTGCCACCCGTGCCGGGAAGCGGGATGCGCCTCTGGGAAGGATGCAGCCGGTCCCTGCCGGGCTTTGGGCGGTCCCCGGTCATTGCCTTGAGCCTGGCTCACCCCCCGCCCCAAGGGACAGATTGCCCCCCCGGGGGACCCTGCAGCCAGCACCCCCCAAGGCCAAGCTCTACTCGCCTCGCTCACAGCAGCGGCCCCACTGACTGGCGTGGCAGGATCCGGCCCCGGGTGCTGGACGGAGAGAGAGCCCACGGAAGGGGGTGAGCAGGGGCGCCCGGCACGGCTGGGACAGCAGGAGGGGGCCTGGCCCTGCTCTCCTGACGCAGAGACAGCTTCCAAGGAAGTCAAATGGGAGCTTTGCCTCTGGGTGAAAGGAGGCGAAGGATCAGGCCCACGGTGCGGCGGGAGGGGGCACCCCTAGCAGGGAGGGCTCTGGGGAGTGAGGAGCTCCCGCACCGGCCCCGGGGGGATCTTGGTCCTCCCCGCCCCACATCCCCGCTGCCGTAGGGGCCGTGCGCGGGGCAGGAGCCAAGGCTGGAGGGGGGAGTTCATCCCACGCGTGTCCGCGTCCCATGTGGCGGTGTCACAGAGGCTTCCGCCTGCTTCGAAGCCTTTCACCCCAAGTCCCTCCCTCTCCCGGCCCATCAACTGACCGCGGGGTGCAGCCCCTCATCCCACAGATCCAGACCTCCTTCCCGGCCGGGAGGTGCCTCCACCGGGAGGCACCGGTAGCTCGGGGCTTGTGCCCGGCGCTCTCGGCTCCTGCCGGTGCCGGTGGCAGGGATCACCGGGGAAGGCAGGCTGGCCGCGGGGTGCAGCCCCTCATCCCACAAATCCAGACCTCCTTCCCGGCCGAGAGGTGCCTACGGGAGGAACCGGTAGCAGGGACGGAGCGGTGGGCGGGCTGAGCCGCTCGTACCTGAGTTGAGGCTGCCTTCCTTCAAACTGGGAGAGTTCAAATAATCCTCTTTGCAAACAAATTTGTTTTCGTCGATGATATAGAGTTCCTCGCCAGTGGAGAGCTGCTTGTTGCACACCATGCAGGTGAAACAGTTCAGGTGAAAGACTTTATTCCGGGCTTTCCGGACGAGGTCGCTGGGGGAGATCCCTTGGGAGCAGCCGGCGCATTTGGTACCAAACCTCCTGGGAAGCGGGATAAAAGCGAGAGCTGGAGCGCGGGCGGCGATGGGCTGTGGCGGGGGGCTGGACGGAACCCCCTCCTCAAATACCACCACGGGAGCTGACGCTACAGCATCTCCCGATGGAAAATTTGGGGGAAGAGGAGAGTCGCACCTTTGAGGGGAGGATGAGGAGAGCCTTCTCCCCGAGCAGCCCTGACCCTGGGCTGGGGGCAGAGCACGGATTTGGGGTGTCCCCACCCGCGGGAGACACACAGGAGCACCCTCGCCTGGATTTGGCCCCAGAAGGGACGGGCGGGAGGAGAGGGCACCGGGGGGTCCCCTCCGCCCTCCGGAGGGAAACGGGGGCTCCGGCCTGAAAATCCCGGGGAGAAAACGGGGCTGATCACGGCCAGAGAGACGGCGAGAGGGAGCGGCGGGTGCGGGGATCAGAACAGGCGGAGGAGGAGGGGGCTGCGCTCCCCGAAGCATCCCGGGGTCCCAAGCCCGGGGTCCGGTCCCCAGCCCATCCCGCTCTCCAGGGGGGGGGAGTTTTTCCAGGTCTAGAAGAGTGGTTTGTAAATCTCCGGTTTTCCTTCCCTTCCCAGAGTGGGTGTGGGTTTAGGTGTTTTTTTGTGGGTTTTTTTTTCTATTTTGTCATTTTTTTCCCCCTCAGATGTTTTTTTTCTCTTTTAAAAAAGAAAACATTTCCAGGGAATACGGATCGGATGGGAACAATCTCCCAAGGAAAAAGAAAAAAAAAAAAACCAAACAGGAAAACCAAACAAAATCAAACCAAACCTCCCACAAACCTCTCAAAACAAAACAAAACCCAAATCCGCACCAAAAAAAAAGCAACAACAACAAAACATAAAAACCACAGCAAAATAAAACAACAAAAAATTCCAATTAAAAAACCCAAAACCAACAAAACAAATAAAAAAGAAAATGACACAAGGAATAAAAACCAATCAAACCCCTCAAGCCCCAAAATAAATAAAAAATCCTCCACAGAAGCAAAAAATCTACCCCCAGAACAGGGAGCGGGGGCTGTCACTGCCGGGTCCCCGAGGCCTCCGAGGGCTGCCAGGCCCCGGGGCGCCCACGCAGGGTCCCCCCTTTTCCCCCTCGGGCCGCGGCACAACTTCTGCCTCCCTCGCTGCTCCCCGTGACGTTGATGTAGTGCGAGCATTAGGAGTCATAAGTCATCGCCCCCCTTTGCCACGCCAGCCCCTAATTTCCTCTCGGCACCTTATCGCGGTCATTAGGGGCTTTTAAGGTGCGGGGACCCCCGGGGG
>VZRN01006541.1:285216-300705 GCA_013397935.1 Dasyornis broadbenti | reverse complement strand
GCGGGCTCCTGGAGCCGTTCCCAGCCGCTCCCCCCGCCGCCTCCCCGCTAATGAGCGTGTGTGTTGACACGGCGAGGCGATGCCACCGTTTGCTTTTGTTTGGGAGGTGTGAAAGAGGCAATCTGCATGAGAAAAGCCGGCGGCAACTGCGGAGCTCCGCATAGCAGCGGCGGGACGGAGCGAGCCGGTGCGTGGGGAGCCCGCCCTGGCGGGGCAGAAGCCCCAGGAGCGGGGGGGATCGGGGGGCACACGGGGCCAGAGCTGGAGGTGGGGGCTCTGGTGCTGTTTGAGAGGCAGGGTGGGGAAGGGAGCTCGCCCCGTTGCTCCCATCGGGGGTCTCAGCCCCGGGTACCCCCGCACACGGGACCCCCAAAGCTGTTCGGGCGTGGGGTGACCCCCTCAAGCTGTGCCCCTCTGGGTCGTCCCCCCTCCCTTGGATTTGTTTGGAAATTAGGGAGGGGGGAGCGCTCGGCTCGCACCTGCGGGTGGGATGAGGGGAGCACAGCTCTCCCACCTTGCTGGTGACTCGGGGGAACACACAGGGGGGCTGAGCGCGCCCCAAAGCCACGCGCAGCCAAGGGGGCCGGCAAGGGCGGGGGGCAGCTCCACGGGAGGGGTGAGGGGCGGTTTTCAGGGGCTGGTGATGGGGGAAAGTGGAGCAGGAGCGCCGCTCCCTCCCTTCCACGTCCCCAGTGGCAGAGTGGTCCCGCGCCAGGACGGACCTGACAGCGATGCTTTGAGCAGGGCTGAGCCCCGGGATGGAGAAGCCCTGCTGGGATGGCGGCCCCGAGCAGCGCCGGCTCCCGCCGAGCCCACGAGCCCTGCCCGGCTCCAGCCCCTCCGTGGTGCCCTCGGTGTCCCACGGGCCTGCGGAGCTCTCCATGGTGCTGAACCGCGCGGCCCCGCCGGGCCCGGCCGCCCCCGGCTCCGACCCCCGCCTCGTCCTACGGGCACCAACCACGACTACCCCCGCCACCGTCCCCTATTCTCCACTGCTTTCGTCTCACCTTCTCTACCTCGATCTTCCCCTCTCTGCTTTTCTTTTTTTGGTCCGTTTTCCCTTTTTTTCCTTTTTGTTTTCTCCCTTTTCTTCAGTATATTCTTTCTGGTTTTCTGTAGTTCTCTGTTTTTCTGTGATTTTTCTTTCCTGTGTTTGTTTTTTATTTCTTTTTTGTTTTTCTCCTCTTTTCTCTATTTTTCATAATTTTTCTATGTTTTTCTCATTTTATTTTTTTTTCTGCTTCCATCCTTTTGTTTTTTCCCCCCGATTTTCTCATTTTCTTTTTATTTTTCTCCTTTTCTTTTTCTTTTCCCAATTTTTTTTTTAAATGTTTCCTCTCTCAATTGTTTCTCTCTTCCTCTTTCTTCCTTTCTCTCTCTCCACACTCTCTACTGCTCTATTTTTCGTTTCCTCCTCTCATTTCACACACATTCCCTTCCGAGCTCTCTGTCTCTCTCCGTTTTTCTCTCACTTCCCGTTTCCCTTCTCTCACAGAAAACCGCCTCGGCCAGACAGACTGGAAATTTTGCCAACACCACCACAGAACTCTCAGACACCCACTGGACCCCCGCCACCCCCAGTCCTTCATTCCGAGGGGAGCGGGGCTGCGCTGCCCAGGACCCCGGCGGCTCCGGGCGCGGGCCCTGCCGCGGCCCTTGGGACTGGCGGGAACTCAGCGCCGTTTTGATTTCACTTCACAGCGGCTACGATTTTAAACGGCCCCAAAGAGCCGGTGCCTGCCCGCCCCGGGCGGTGCCAGCGCGGGGTGCGGGAGCCCCATGGGGACCTCCGCGAAAATGAAGTGGCGAACCCCGAGTGTCACGGAGAGGAGACGCTCGGGCATTTGTGCAAACACTCGTGTCTTTACACTCTCACACACCCATCGCACCCCGGGACAGCGACCAGAGGCCGCCTGCGGGGTGTTCCCACCAGAGTTGGCAGGGGGAAGAGCTTGGGGTGCCCCCTGCCACCCCACCCCACCCCGCCCTGCTCTTTGTCCTCTCCCGCCGCCCTCCCCGCACATTCCCCGCATTCCTTCGTGCCTGCGCACGGATGCGCACGGACCCCGCTCCCGCACAAGCTCCCTGCACGCCCCAAATCCTCGCTCTCCACAACCCCGCCGCTGGGAAGCACATCCCCGAGCCACGGTACACACAGAACCAGCCCTTGCACACGCACATTCCCCCTGCAACACCCATCGCCGTGGCCCTGCCTTCTCTGACGTACCCAGGCTTCGGGGGAGCTCAGCCATCCTTCAGCCTCATCTTTTCATAGCGGGGGATGAGGTTTTTCTCTCCGTGCAGGTCAGAGGGGAGAGCCCTTCCTGGGGTTGTTCTGGGGCCAGGAATGGGCTGAGGGTTTGGCCTCGGTCGCTCCGACACCCGTTTCACATCCTGGGCAAGAAGCCGGGGCAGAAGTGCCTCGTGTTGGGAAGGGGTGGAACAATTCCTCCTTTGCGTCAGGGAATGGGGAAACTGCACAGGACCTCTCTAACCTCATCAGCTGCCTAAAGTGCAGTTGTGCTGGGTGTGCCCGCGCTGTCACTCTCACCTGGGTACGGGATCACCCTGCTTTCTCTCTCCTGCATTCCCCTCTCCTTCATCCCCTCTTCCTTCTGCTGACAAGTCCTCGCTGGAAATGCACACCTGCCTCTCTTAATCACAATCAGGACCACGAAAACAGCTTCACCTGCTCTGATTGAGGGGGTAACCCATTGATACGCGGATATCTTGGGCTTTCCAGGGTGTCTAGAGGCCAGCGATAAGATCCAGAAGCAGGGTTACTGTGTGGGGCTGTAGAGGGTTTAAAGGGGATCAGAGTCCCTGTGGATTTGGGAAGCTGTTGGTTCCTTTCAATTTTTTTTTTCTTTTACTGTTTATGATAGTTAAAAAGGAAAATTATAATAGGAGAGAGAAAACCAGCAGGAGACGAACATAGGTTTAGCTTTTCCATTGGAAGCAACTCCTCACAAAGGGGAATAAGGATGGTCAGGGATCAGTCCCAATGCAGGGTCAGCCTTAACCCTTGCAGAGCCTGGGTGATGACGAGGTCCCCTGGTCCCTAGCACCGGGATTGATTGGACAATTGGAGTAATGAGCATTCAAACAGTCGAGGACTTGCTGGGTGATGCTGCTGTCCTGAATCCCTGTAAACAAATGGGCAGCTTCCCATGTGGGCTCATGTCAGCAGGGCAAGGGACTTTGGGCAGGGAACTTGGGCAAGGCTGATGCTAATTTTGAGAAGACAAGGTATCTGTATGTATATTTATGAATATGAAGATATTCCATGCACACACACAGCTCTAAGCCCTCACAAACCACCCAGGGCAGGTCTGGGTTGCAAACTTTCCCCTGACAGCCCAGACCCAGAGTGCCTCTCTCCACTTGCACACCCGCACGTGGCTTGTGGGTGCGGAGGGAGCAGGGCTGGAGGGGGGCTCATGTTCCTTCTGTGTCCCCACAATCCCGGCCCGAGGCAGCAATTAAGGAGGCCATTTTCCCTTTGCAGGATCTGAACCAGATTCTGCTCTTGAAAGCTGGGGAGGGATTAAATCCAGCAGAGGCAGGCTCAGGTCTTTGGCTCTCAAATGCTTGGTACAACTTCTCTGGACTTCAGCAGGGACAGAACTGGGAGCAGACCCTGGCCCTAATTTCTTTGCATTGGTGCATGAGAGGAGATTAACGGGGAGAGCAGGAGGCTGCTGAGCTGCTTGGGCACCCCTCACTCAGCTTTTCTTTTTGTTTTCCCTCACATCCCCATCCCTCACCCTGTGCAAACCAGACTTTGGCCGGCTGCAAACTGCGGGCACCAGTCCCGTGGCAGGCCTGGTATTACAATTCCTTTATAAATTCATTTTTTTTCCCTCCTCCAGAAACATAAGGGATAAACACAATAATTTCAAAGAGCCAAACCCCGCTGGAGAAGCCAACAGGGACCTGCAGCAGAGTCCTGGTCTGGTGTGGCAGTGACATTGATTCCATCTGACACCTGGGTGTCTCCAAAACCATCACATTGTCTGCTGCAAATGTATATTAACATTAGTATGCATTGGCACAATATGGATCCATTATTCCAAATGCTTATGAGAACTAGGTGCTGCATAGGAGCAGCTGCTGCTTTTTAAGCCTCAGAGCATCAATAGATTCATAGATTTTCGGGCCAGAAGGGACCCCGATGAGCGTGGAGCCTGACCTCCCATGGAGTGGGAGCTGTGGGTAATTTCTGCATCCTGCCCCACGACTTGTGGGCAGGCAGCTGCCTCCCCTGCGGCTGAGACTGCTCGTGAGGAGAGAGTTGATGTCTCCCTCTGTAAATTTGTATCTTGTTTTATCACTCTCCTTGTTAATCCTAAAAGGGCAGATTTCAATTTCAAAGCTTGGCTGGTGTAGATGAGCTTTCCACTCCTTGGATTCCCTCTTCTGTATGAAAAAACACCATTTTCCCCCTCTTGTTGAAGTGGCAGCGATGTTGGAGAAAAAAAAAAAAAATAATCAATGTCCTGGAATGTCATCTGCAAAAAGGATTGGTACTTCTTATGGGTGGAAATAGTACCTGGCAAGTGTTCAAATTTTGGGTGATTCCCTGACTGTAAGCACTTCAGCTTTAGTCTTTGTTTAAAAAAAAATAAATCTGTATAAATGCATTTCACAGAGAGGGCTGATGCTGTAGGACTTTGGGTTTATAGTGTTTCCAGAAAAGGAAAGAAAAGAGAGAATGAAAATCCACTAAATCAACGAAATAAAAAGAGCTGAAAGTCCTATATTATGGTCACAATGATTCTTCAAATAAACACCTCCTGGGTGACAGCTGAAGATGGGTAATTAAAATTCAAAGCACCTCTGATCCCCAAATTGCTGGCAGAACCTCGCTGTGAAGTGAGCCAGGACCAGATGCTGAGTTTGCCTTTCTACATGAGCTTGTCCCTTTGGTTCCCCCCTCTTCCCGTCGTTTTGGGGACAGCAGTTCTGTCCCCCATTGCCTTCACATCCTGATTAGTGCCTTCAAGTGGGTGCCAGCCCCAAAACACGGCGGCTCCCCAGCCTTTCTGGAAATCACCTGATGTCAGCCTGTGACCAACTACAGCTCAAATTTTAAAGTGGTTTAAACTGGGTTTTTCCCAGGAATATCACCCTGTGTTTGCTGCTGAACATGTGGGAAAGGAAGGATTAGCTCATGGGCTGGTTTGAAAGGCTTTATCCAGTGGGAAAATGCGAATAATTTGGTGATCTTCATGAGAAGTCTTGAGTGGATGCGATGCTAGGAGCCAAAGTCACCTGAGAGAGTGGGAGAAGAGACAAGCTCAGCACTGGGGTGCCAGAAATCCAGAGAGGAGAGGGATACAGGGATGGGACAGCTTCCCTGGGGCTGTACAGGGCTGGGGAAGTGCCTTGGGGACTGGGATGGGGAGCTGAGGAGTGGCCTGGTGGCTACAAGCCAAGGGATCTTTCCTGCGCCCTCCTTTGGGGTAACTCCCAGTTCCCTCGCCATGCAGGGCTGCTTTAGGATGGAAAATGCACCTGTGCATTCCCAGAGTAATGTCTTGGCTGACCTCAGGAGTTTTTTGCCTCCATCCTGAGGTTCTGGCACGTCTTTGGCAGCATTTATAAACAGACAGTGGGGGACAAACAAGAAACCAAACCCCCTCTCATGCCTTCAGGTGAAGGTGGGAGAAGCAAGATTGAAGACAAACTGTGCTTGTTGCAAGGAGTTATCTCTGGAGCTCCTCGCTGCAGGAGCTGAGTGGACTGAGAGGGAACTGGGCAAGCTCTTAGGAGAGAGATTCTTGGAGGATGTTAAGAATGCTGATTCCCAAGAGCATCCCGAGGAACCGTTACTGTGTCTCCTGGGAGCAGCAGTCCCAGGGGTGTCCTCTCCTTGGCTGGAATGTGGCCACTCCTCTGTCCTTGGGAGGTGTTTGTTGCTCTCCAGTTCAGTGTCTTCTGATCTGAGAAAGCGAGGAGCAACTGTGCTCCTGGAATGGACGTCTCTGGGATAACTCCTCCTACTCCACCTGACACAGACAGCTTCCTTCTTGGCTGCTAAGCTGAATCCTGGTTTGCCTTTTCCCTTCCACTGCTCAGTTCATGTTGGAGCAGACACATCCCTCACCTCCTCTGTGCTCTGACAATGAGGAGAGGAAATGGAAAAAGATTATTTAGTATAATTTTTTCTCCTACTATGAGATGTTTCATGTAGGAAACACTTTCAAGAAGAGGGATGAATCATGCAACCACAGAAATTAGAGATGGAAAAGACCTTTTAGGTCAGCCAGTCCATTTTCCTGTGAATGCAGAGAAGCTTCTGAGTGCAGTTAGATTTTTTCAAGGACTTTGTCCAGTCTAAACCAACTTTTGCAAGAAAACTTCAACTTCAATCCATTCCAAAGTGGCTGTAGCTGGAAGAGGGATGGTCTTCAGGTGAGTGGGATTTGAATGCTCCTAAACTTTCAGGGGAGGTGTGAACCTCTGCAGAGCTTGCCTGAGGAGAAGCTGCAGAACTGAGCACATGGAGCAGCCAGAAGATCATCTGGGCCAAGCTCTCTGCTCCAGCAGGGTCATCCCAGAGCACAGGGCACAGGACTGTGTCCAGAGGGCTCTGGAATATCCCCAGTGAAGGAGACTCCACAGCCCCTCTGGGCAGCCTGGTCTGGTGCTGGGTCACAGGAAAGAAGCTCTTCCTTATGTTCAGATGGAACTTCCTGGCCATCAATCTCTGCCCGTTCCTCTTGTGCTATGGCTTGGCACTGCCAAGATGAGCCCGGTCCATGTTCAGACCCCCTCCCTGCAGATATTTCACTGCTCCTCAGTTTCCCTCTGCCTTCTCGGGAGCCTGGGCTCTTCACTCCCCAGGGCTCTGTGCATCAGGGTGGCACAATCCATACTGCCAATGACAAGGCAACTATTGCCACCCTAGGCTCTGAATTCAGCATCCCAGGCCACCTTCCGAGCCCTGGAAAACCTCCCTGGAGGTCCAGCTACAATTAACTAACAATACAGCTGGACTGAAAAGGGAAAAGATCCGCTCAGACATTTCAGCTCCGAGTGGAGTCACTTCCCACACAGCCTGGGGGCTGAGCACTCCCAGCCAGCTCCTCCTGCTACCAGCCCAGGTGGGAGAAATGGGGGGACATATGTGGCCCACTCAGGTCCCACAGGAAACTGCTCCCTTCCTTCCAGGGCTTCCAAAGTAGGGAAGGGGACGTGAACTCACAATGATGTTGATGTTCAAAGGAAGCTTCCCAGTCCAGGGATTTGCTCTTGAGCACAGACTTTCGGCCATGTGAGCCTTCCCTCAGTGACTCTGCAAATCCTTATACTTACCTTTTTTGGGGGTCGTTTTCAAAAGACATCTTGTCCCCGAGCATGGGATGCAGGCAGGAAGAGCCTTTCTAATTAACCCAGGAGGGGAGCATCCCTCGTGCCTGCTCTGACCCTGCACCGTTAGGGAAGAAGGAGGATTGCCAGAGCTCCCTTAGAAATGGTACCTTAATCTGCCTCCCCAAAATCCCCGACCCCTGATGCGCACAGAGACAACCATTTTAAAGAGACAGTGTCACGATGTGCCACCTCCTTCTCATAAGTGGTCACCTGCCAGCTTCGACTGAAGGTGTAATTACCATCCTCGAGGCCTGATCCATCTTATTCCCCTTGAAGTCGATGAGGAAACCTCCCCGACTCTGCTGGAAGCAGTATTAAGATTCCTTCCCGCCCCCCACCCCATCTCTTTTCCCAGGATTTATCTTCTCGTGAGGCTGGAGGATCTCCCCAGCACTGCGTCTGGAGTGGCCGGGGAACGAAGGGTCTGCAGGCAGGCAGTGCCTCCGGGAGGGAGAGGGTGAGAGGGGGAGAGAAAGAAGAGCAAACACAGGTCCATTAATCCGCAGTTAGTCTGCCTTTTTTGTTAGGAAGATGAACTTGATGAGTTAATTAAGCCACAGCCTGTAAAACCAGTTTATTTGCATAGCAAACTCCTGGGCCAGTGTGCTGTGAGCGGGCATAGACGTGCAGACAATTCCGGGGAAATTACAGCCTCATTAATATGCTAATCTGGTTGCAGGCCTGGAACGAGTTTTGGGTTTGCGGTGCTTTGGGGGGGGGTCGTGGGGAGGGGTTGCTTAGCAACCCTTTCCTCCAGGTAACCCTTCTCTTCCTTGCCCTTGATATCCCCCAAGGATTGCCAGGGGAGGGGGGCTCGGCGGCCACGCAACAGTGAGCAAAGCCGGTGGCAGCCGGGGGGGCTGCGGGGCGGGAGCTGCCCTCGCACGGCACCCAGGCACGCACCCCAAAGTGGAGGGCGGCTCCCCCTCCCCACCTCAGGGCTCCAGGCGCTGGATGCGGATGCGCAGCCGTGGCTGGCGGGCACGGCGGAGCCGTGGGCAGCGCTCTCACCCCCGCGGCTTCACATCCCCTGGCCATCGGTGCTCCCCAGCCCTGCTTTTCCAGGTGTCGGAGATTCCCAGCGGTCACCCGGTGGCCCCCGCTGCCCTCTCCATTCAGCACGGCTTCTCCAGCCTGCCCTTCCCGTGTCCCCTGCCTGGCCCACAGCTGCCCCGTCTCCCTGAGTGTCCTCCCCGAGCAGCACAAGCCCGGGGCTCTTTGCCTTTCCCAGCTTCCTGCAGAACTGGTCGGGATGGGAGTATCGAGAATCTGAGCAGGGGTTGCAGCATCTCTGTCCCCACCAGCAGCTCCTGGATCACCGTGTCAGCAGCAGAACAGGGATTATGTCCCTGCACCAGCTTTGTTTCACAGTCAGGACCTTCCTGACACATCCTGACACCCTGACACTGGCTGCCAGGGAAGGTTTGTGCCCTGGCTGTCCCAGTGTCCCACAGCGCTCATGTCCACCAGACTGAGACCAAAGAGGGAAGTGGCAGCAGGATTTCTGCTGGAACACTGGGGCTTTCCCAGCATGACTGCCAGACCCAGCAGTCTGAGGCATTGTCTGTACCATGAGGGTTGAGGACACAAAGCTGTAACAGCAGATGGAATCTGGGGAAGCCCCGCATCCTCCAGGCCCAGGGACCACACCCATGTTCATCCCAAGCCCTCATCTCCCAGCAAGTGCCCCTACCTACCAGGTCTGCATGGCGAGATAAGCAATGGGAATTCTCTTGTTCCAGTGTTTGCTCTCCCAGCACAGGGTTCCAACCCTTCCCTGTGTCACCAACCCACCTTTTCTCTCCTGACATGGTCCTTGTTCAGAATTAGAGGATTTTCCTGATCCCTTCTAGGCATCTTCCCTGGAAGCTCCCACAAGGCTCTGGGATGAGCTGGGACACTCCTGTGGCACAGAACTGGATGCCAAAGCAGTGGCTTTGTCCCAAAGCCGTGTTTTCTGTGTTTGTGTAATCCACGGGTCACGTGCAGAGCTATGCCAGCTTCAGAGAAGCTTCTCACCCTGCTGCTCTCCCTAAGATGTGACTGTACCCTGACAGTCAGACAGACACTAAAACCCTGTAATTTAGACTAAAAACCTGCAAAACAAGGCCAGGCTGGGAGCCTCGGGGCTGATGGTGACATCTGGGTCAGCTTCATACAGTGCTCTGCCTTTAGGACTTTCCCTCAGCTGGAGTTTAAACTCTGGAGGTGCATGCTCTGCTCCCTTGCTCTGCCACCAAGCCTCAGGCCAGGTGAATCCAGAGCTGGCTGCAGGAGGAATGAGATACTGGAACAGCTCCAAGAGCCCTTTGCTGACCAAACCTGGCTCTTGTTCACTGGAAACAGAGTTTGTGCTGGGATGGAGGAGGTTTCCCTCTCTCCACAGCTGTGCCCCACAATGCTTGGAAACATCCGCCTCTACTCATTCCCCAGGCCAAACCTTTGAAGTGCGAACAAGTGTGCTGGGCAAGGAGTTTTAATGTCAAATATTTCCCTGCCAAGAAGCAACTCTGACTTCCCAGGAGGAGGCAAATTCCCTGGCTCGCTGCTGGAGACATTGACATGTGGAAGGGAACTGCTGCCTTCCTACCTGGGGAGTCCCAGTCTCCAGGGTTATCCATCCGTTAACCTTCGTGAGCTCAAATATTTATTATTCATGTTACCCTGAAATGTGCTAAAAAGATGAAAAAAAGAATTAATGTGCCAGAGCTTCCATCCACCTTTTAGCTTATTACAGTGCTAAAGCAGTATTAACATTTACAGTGTGTGAGCTCTGCTTCACTTGTGCCTGAGGCCAAGCGGTTTAAGCCAGCGCTGAAGTTAACAGCAAGCGCTGCTTAGAAAAAGCCCATTATGTCATAAAGTTGGAATTTTGCTTGGGTAGTGGCCACTGGCTCTTTCCAATTGGGATGCAGTGACATCCTGTCTATCCCTTTCTGCTCCGCAGCCTGCTCCTGATTGCTCTCCCTCTCACAAACAAAACCAGAATGGTGAAAATTGTGGTTTTCTTTTCAGTGCTGGTGAATCGAAGGGCATCGTGTTTGCCAGAAAATTATTGGTTCAGATTCTGGCCAAGGAGCCTCTTGCAGTGGTGCTGGAATTGCCAGGGGGTCAGAGATGTTCCTGGGCCTCATTCCGTCTGCTGGGTTCCTCAGCAGCTCCGCCTTTACAGCCTGAACATGTTTAGACATCCAACCAAAAGCACTCACATTGCTTGGAGAGGATGCGATGGGGCTGGCTGTGCCCTGGTAATGGACATGCTCATCTTGGACACCAGGGAGAATGTTCCCAGGAAGAGCCTTTTGCTGTGGTGAATGTGAGTGTGGCACAATTCAGTTTGTCTTCGTTGTACCTGAGGCTCAGCTGATTTTCTTCTGAGCACAGGGTGTGTTAAGAGTGTTTGCTGTTTTTATAACTCAGTGCTCCTCCTGTGCATGGAGTAGCTCTTCCAGTGATCCCATCAGGGAAGGGTTTATATAGAGGACAGGGCCTCACCCTTTAGCAAATCAATATTCCTTCCAGCTCTCCTTGTCCTTGGTGCGTGTGACCCAGCAGTCGCAAGCTGGGGGCACCGAGTGTCCAGCAGGATGAGTGACAAATTCACAGCATTGTGTGCTGAAGAACTGGTGTGCTGGAGGGTTTGACATCAGGTTTTTTTAGCAGATGGTTGGATTTGGGCACAAACAGAGGTGTGGGAAGGCTTGGAGAGCCTGGTGGCACTGTTGGCCCGTTGGAGCTCACACTTACCTGAGGACCCCTCCATCTCCACTTGGCCTGGTACATGTTGCCTCCTGCAGTTCCCCCTCAGGTGATGGCAGGTCCTTTGGAGCTCTCTCTGGTGCTGGAATCCATCAGAGGACCTCTGTGACCTCGGGACACCTGAGCTACATTGCTCAAACCCCTGTGCAAGGGGCCAGCACTACACCGAGCCCACCCAGCGGGATGCAGGAATGCCACAGAGCCCTGGGATCTGGGGAGCAACGTTCCCTTTGTAAATGGAGCTTGTTGGGCTCTTTCCTCCGTCTGTTCTCCAGCAGAGCCACCCAGACTATCAAAGCAGAGCTGAGTCCTATTTGAAATTCAGAGGGCACCATCAGTCCATGTCATTGGCAGGGAATAAATAAATACCTCTTTGGAGCGCGTCAGGAGTGATGTGTTGCTGGGCTCATTCAAGGTCACATCCGTAAACATGGAATGGGGAGGCAGGGAGCAAATCCAAGCTGGATCCAATCTCAGCCCTTGCTCTCCTGCAGGACAGAAATCGCCCCTGACTGCAGGAGCACCACCTGGGGGGAGATGGCAGTGCTGGGGGTGTGTGTGCTCTGTCCTTGGAGGGGTGGTGGGACGGGGCTGGGGGGGATTGGGAAGGGTCATGGTGCCACTGAGCAGGAAGGGTGAGCTGAGGATGTGGCCTGGTGTGTGACACCCAGCAAAGGAGCTTTTCCATATGACTGCCTGATCCTGGCCCAGAGGCTGCCTCAGCACCGCTGGTGCCCTGTGGGTTCCGACGGGACCAGAGGTTTTGCTCCATCTGCGTCTGGAACAAAACTTTCCTGGGGAAGGAGCTCTGTTGCAGAGGTAAAGCCCAGGCAGTTCTGTGGATGATTGAGCCACTTGTCCAACGCAGCTCACCTGCCCCAGGCTCAGTGCAGAGCCCTGACTCAGGGCAGGGCCCCTGACTGTGAAGCTGTCCCAATGCCAGGCTAGTCCTCACGCTGCACTTCCCCATCTCTTCTGCTTCACCTATGGAGGAAGCAACCGAAGAGGGACAGTCCAACAAAACCTGACCCTCGCTCTGCCAGGAGCCCCTTCCTCCCGTGCTGAGGCTTGGACCCCAAGTCCGATGCTGCTCAGCTCTGTCTCGGCGGTGCTCCTCACCCTTTGACAAATCCTGGCATTTGCAAAGTTATTATACCTCATTATGAATTGGATTTTAATCTAGTGTAAATAGTCCTACCATTATAGTGTCATCAGAAGCAATTAGCCCCCCTGCCTGCTTCTATGCATGAAGGGAAAGCTTTAATATCACAGAGCTATGAGGGCTTGATGGGGCTTCAGCCTCCATCCGCAAGTGCAGGCAGAGGCTTTGCTCTCCTGGCATTAACCTGTCCAGCCTGTGCTGAAGGTGTCCCGTCTGTGCCCTAGGAGGTCCCCAAAGTCAGTATCTCCTGAGCTCCACGGCTGATTTTGGCCTGGGATCTCTGCCTGCCATTGGGTTTGCTCAGCAGCAGCTCTGGAAATCATCTTCCAGAGGATGGATGTGGTTCAAGCAGATGATAAATTGTGGTCTCCTCGCCTTGCCCTTAGCCCAGTCACAAAGGGGATTATCCTCCGCAGGGTGAGAGGTGTCTGCAGTCCGGACCCTGCCTTGCCTCGGGGTGATTATTTCCAATCTCAACCAAGCTTTCCAGTGCTGTCTCGTGCAGGAAATTCATTATCCAGAGCTGGTGCAGTTATAAACCAATCCCACCTTCTCCTGTGTCACCTGGAGCCGGGCCGGGGGAGATGGCGACAGCCTGGGCACTCACACGTCAGGGCTGTCCCCACTGGGTAATGTTGCATGATTAATAACAACCCCAGGTTAATTGGGTTTTAATGTTCCTCCAGCAGTGGGAGGGGGTGGCATCCTCAGCTCCGAGCAGGGGCTTTAATCTTTGCTTTGGGGAGGGAGCGAGGAGTCTTTGTGCTTGGTGCCGGTTGTGTGGCTGTGGACACCATGGGTTGAACACAGGCAGAGCCAGGTGTGCTCCAGGCTTGGGAATTTGGGGTTGGAGGTGTGGGGGTGGGATGGACACGGGTTAAACGCTGTCCCCAGTGATCTTGGGGTGATTCCAATGCATGGTGGGGGCTCGCACAGAGCGGCACAGCAAAAATTCCATCCTTGTGCCATTTTATCCAACAGGGACTCTCCCTGCGCTCCCTCCCTCATCCCAGGGTTTAGAAGAGGAAAGGCTCTAACTCTCCCAAGGGTGAGAAAGGACCCAGTTAATGCATGAAGGGGAGTCAGGGCTGGGCAAAGGGGCCTGTGGTCCGTCCCTCCTGCCCCTGGGGTCCTGCTCACACTGTTCTGTGTCCCTACTCCTGTGAACAGTCCTGCTGCAACTTGCTCTCAGGGGATGGGCACAGAAAAACACCCACCCCCAGCCCTCCCCATCCTTTCTTTGTCACATGAAAGAAAAGCTGGCTGCCTGTTAATTACATGAACCTTCTCATGGGCAATTGAGCTGGCCCTGTGTGTGTGTATTCATGCTGCCTGCAAGTTCTGCTCTGATTCATGCTCACAGGTGACTGAAAGGAAGCCAAATTTTACAACAAAGCAGGGCCCTGCTGGCTGTGTCCAGCTGCATCCAGGCCCTGTCCACACAGCAAGGCAGGAGCTCCTTCTCCCAGACCAGGGACAGGGACCACCTCTGTCCCAAACTCAGTTTTTGAGTCCTGCAATGTCTTATCGCCAGGGCCAAGAATTACTGGGCCTCAGAGGTGTGGGCATCCCTTTGCCTGTCACTCCCTCTCCCTGAACTTTCCCAGGGAAATCCTTCAGCCTGGGTTTGGGCAGGAGGACATGGCCCTTCCCTGGGGAGGATGTGGCTCCTTCCCCTTGGTGCTTTGGGGAGGGCATGGGATGTAATACCCAGGGGGGCTGGGGGAGAGGGTACCTGGCAAGGGGATCCTGCTCCACATGTCCTGGGCACGCAAGTGGGGCCTGGCCTCTGGTGGCACTGCCAGCGCTGGGACTCGAGTCCCCACTGCAGTCTGTCCTGTGTGCTCAGAGGAGCTGCTGGAAGCCCAGGGAGATGCTGGTTCCTGGCTCTGCATCTGAGATGCTCCTCAAGGAGCTCCCTGCCACTGAAATTTGTCAGGAAGGTTGGCCAGCAGGGCTCCCAAAGCCTTTCTGCACATTTCCACTGGGCATAGTTAAGCGTTCTGGACACCTCTGTGTCTGCTCTGGCACCATTTTGGCCCATTCCAACCAGTACCCTCCCAGTCAGTGCCTGGGAACAAATGAGGCCCAGGACACATGAGGGGATGTGCCACAGCCTTCCATGACCCTGCAGCTCATCTCCTTCCTGCCAGCTTCACTCCAACCTCTCCAACACCGCCTTTCCAGGCCTTCATTTCCAGCTCTCATTGCTATTCATCGGTGCATCTGAATATTTTAATCCTTGGGGAAGGGGGACTGGAGAGCAGCATCCTCCTCCTGCCTTCCCAGCCACCTTGCCTGGCTTATCTGCTGCAGCCAGGACCAAGCTGTCCCCAGCCTCAGTGGGTGAGACAAATCGTGGAAGGAGCTTAAAGCAAGACCAGCATCTCCCACCTTGCGCTTGGAGGGGGCTGGGGAAGGAGAGGAGGGAGGGGGTGAGGGAAGCAGCTTGTAATTACAGAGTAAGAGGCAGCGATAAAATGATAATGGAAGAGTTCTGACCCGCCCGAGCCAGTCCTGCAAAGCTGTGAAATAAATTTAGCAAAAGAGCAAGGGCATGGAGGGCTCCCAGGCTGGGTTACAGCTGAAATGCTGGTTTCACAAACAAGACATAAATTGGATTGCAAACATCTAATTAACCTCTTTGCTTATTTTTTCTTTTTTAGTGGGAGAGGCGACAGATTCCAGCTAAAGCTGATACTGTGGCTTGATATCCCTTTGCAGGAGAGAATCTGGAGGAGGGGAGAGGAGAGAGATGTGGTGATTTCACCTGCTGGCTCCCTCCTCGCTGGCCAGGCACCAGCAAGAGGAGAGTTTCGAGCTTTTCTGGCCCCTCTGCTTTACTGTAGAAGTTTGATGTCTGTGACAGCCTCATCTTGGGAGGAGAAGGTGCTGGTGGAGCTTCTGCCCGTGTTTCTTTGTGCTTCATCTCACCTGGAGCGCTACACTTCCAGGGCGACAGGGATGGGGATCTCCCATGGCCTGAACGATCTCCCCTTGGCTGCTGCTCTGCCCTGTGCCAAAGCCATTGACTTTTGGATTTGACCCAACCTCTTTGGAGAGCAGAGTCAGAGCTGGCAAACAACCCCCTGCTCCCTTCCCCGGGCTCCAAGGGCTGCTGTTTATTCTTCTGGAGGGCGACCGTTCTGTGTGGATTTCGGGAGCTCCGCGACCCCCCTCCCTCCCCAGCC
>VZRN01006541.1:250601-273780 GCA_013397935.1 Dasyornis broadbenti | reverse complement strand
AAAAAAAAAACCAAAAAAACCCAAAAAAAAACCAAAAAAAAACAAACCCAAAAAAAGCCTGGTAGAAAAATGGTGCACAGACATTGTCCTCTCCTTCACCTCGTGTTCCCTCTCTTCCCTCAAGGCTAAAAATGATCTTCCTGAGAGTTGGTGACTCCTGCTGCAGAACCCAGACTGACCCACCTCAGCTGGGGATCGGGGACTGGAATCACCAGGTGTCCCCCTGGACAGCCCCGGCTGCAGAGCCACAGGTGCCCACAGCACATCCCTAAACTCATCCCAGCGCTGGCATCAAACCTCCCACGTCTGCCAGAGTTTTCCAAACTACAACCAAGCCTCCTGGGAAAAACGTGGAATTTCAGGTTTTCCTGAAGAGGCTGCAGTCACAGGAATTGCTGTCTGGGTCTTTGGCAAGGAGGCACCAGGAACACCCAGACCGTGCAGGAGGGCTGGGACCTGAGATCTCCCTGCTTTCCCCAAGTTTCTCCCTGTATCTTTCCCACACACATGGCTGGGTGGGATCCAGTTTGAACCAAAACCTCCAAATCTCCCCAAAACATGGAGAATTTCAGCAAACCAGAAAGCTTGGTTTGCAGCCAGCTGTTTCCCCTCATGTCACTCAACTGATAAAGCGAAAAGCCGGGGCTGGCATTAGGAAAAGCAGCGAGTAAGCTGCAAAACCAGCAGAAAAAGGCTCCATTGCCAGGCTGGGGGGAGACAGACACTTAATTTAGTGCAGTCCGGGGACTTTTTTTCTGATGTTAGTGGAAAATCCTGATTCATCAAAATCCCAGTTCTCAGAGAGAGCAGGTCGGTCCCACCAACGCCTTTGCTCAATTAAAAAAAAATCCAAACCAATAATGGTGATTCAGAAATTTTGTAGCTGACCTCTTCCACAAGGGAAAATTGTTTGCTGGTGGGTGAGCATGGATTTAAATTTTTTGCTGCTTGAGAGGTGACGGGTGAGCACGGAGTGGGTGCACCTGAACCCCCCTGGGCACAGCAGCATTTCCCAGCAAGCTGAGAACAGGCAGAGGGAAAAAAAAATGAGAGTACTCGAAGCTGCTGGATAATCCACTCCCCCAAATCCTCGTTTCCATCTCAACCTTCAAGAGATCTTCGTCAAGCCCTGGCTTCAATCTGTGCGCAGGATCTCCTCCTCCCGCTCTTCCCCGCACTCCCCAGGCCCCCGGCAGCCCTCGCACAATTTAATGTCTTACAGCTCTGTCCCTATTTGACAAACAGGTGATTTTGCTAATGAGGAATAAATGAGATTCACAGGATGAGAGAAAGGGAACAGCAGCTGTCGTGAGTGCAGGATGTGCTGGCTTTATTAAAATAATATATGGCCACATGCTTGGTATTAGGGCTCGCAGTTTGAGAACTCCCAGCTCATCCTGCCTGGCTCCCCCTCCCCTGCCTCTGCCTCCTCAGCCCCTACCCTGGAACATTTTCCAATCAGGGAATTACTGGCTGGAGAGTCCAGGCTGTCCCAGTCCATGCATGGGAAATACAGTGGGAAATGCAGCCCACACAGAGCCCGGCTGTGCTGGGAATTTGTGTGTGTGCAGGGAAGGGAAGGGGAAACAGAAGGGAACAGCAGAAAGAGGGAAATGGAAGGGGGAGATGGAAGGGAAGGGGAAAAGAGAGGGGGAAAATGGGAAAAGGGAAGGGAAAAGGTGGAACAGGAGAAAATGGGTAAAGGGATAAAGGGGAAAATTGAAAGCAAGGGGAAAAGGGGAAGAGTAGGGGAAAAGAGGGGAGAGGAGGGAGAGGGGGGAGAGGGGAGAAAAAAGGACAGGAAGTGGACAAAGGAGGGGAAAGGAAGGGGAAAGGGAAAAAGGGGAAAAAAGGGGGAAAAGAGGGGGAAAAAGGGGGGAAAGGGGTGGAAGGGAGGAAAGGAGGGAGAAGAGGTAAAGGGGGGGGGAGGGAAAAAAAAGGGGGAATAGAACGGAACACACATTGAAGGTTTTGTCCAGTTCCAGACACGCTTCCTAGAAGCTGTTCCCCATCCCTGATTCCTAAGGAATCACAGACCCTGAGCACGTTTCAGGGGCTCGGGCAGATGTGCACTCCTTTGCCTGTTTGCTCAGGAGCCCTCCAGCTCCAGGTACAGACAGGGAGCAGGAAAGGAACAAGAAAGGAGCAGGAAAGGAGCAGGAAGGGAGCGGGAAGGGAGTGGGAAGGGAGCGGGCAGGGAGCAGGCAGGAAGCGGGCAGGGCTCCAGGCAGGCAGGGAGCCCTGGCCCCAGGTAAACAAGTGCTCAGTGAATAATTTCCTGGGTGAGTGACAGAGGAATTACCGTTTAACAATTTGCTGGGCAAATATTATTTGACCATTTCTAGAGCTGCTCGAAGAGCACAAATATAACCTCCCTCTGCTTTGGGAATAATTCATGGGGCAAAAGCAGCCTGCAACTCATCAGATAAATTATTGAGAGGGGATAAAGCAGTCCTGCTTAGGGGTGGCACAGCAGCCACCAGAGCCCTCCTGGCACCGAGGCACGGCTCCTTTGGTCCTTGCTGTCCCGCTGGCCCGAGGACAGGGGCTCCAGGAGGGTGTGGGTGGGACGGTGGTGCATTGCTGATTGCTGCCAGGGGAGCTGGGCCCTCTCTCTCCAGGACCCCGCTAATCCCGTGTCCCCACATCTCTGGAGGATTAAGCTCCCATATGAATGCTCCCGGGAGCCCAGGGAAGGAGGGGAAGCAGCTCAGCTCCTGCACGGAGGGAGGTGGAGGAGGGGGGCGGGAAGAAGCCCGCCCCGCCCTGCTCAGGTTTGGGAACAAAAAGCCGGAGTTCCATGAGGAGCATCCCCCGCTGGGGCCCCGGGGCTGGGGCTGCTGCTATTGAGGCGGCACTGGCATGCATGGCTCCAGGTGCTCCAGCCCAAATCCTCTGCCCCGCATCCCTGCATCCTCCCCGGGCCACCTGGAGCTTGGGGGGGTGCAGGCTGGAGGGGCCAGGGAGGGGAATCGCTGCTTGTGAGCGGCCACTGAGAAAATGTTTTTGGCCGGTTCGTGCCTCAGTTTCCCCAGGGGTTTCCCAGTGCAAAGCTATTCCTTGTTAATGGCTGGGATTGGGAAAGGAGTCAATGATCCAGGGAAAAAAAACAGCCCAAAAACTCGCTCTTCTGTGGAGATCTTGAAGTCAAAATTGTCAGGTGCCATGAAAACAATTGAGGGAAATAGAACAACTTTAAGAAGCAATTTGAAGCTAACTCTTAAAAAAATTATTTTAGAAATCAGAAAACTTGTGTGGCTCAAAGTCTGAATTCTTGGAAGTGAAATTGAAAGCAAGCTTGGCTTTCAATCAGCAGCACCGGAGGGGTCACCTCCCCTCTCCCTGTGGCTCCATGCAGACACCTCTCCACTCCTTCTCCATTCCACTGAGGGATTAAACCCACTATTATCTTATTTATTTTGGCTTCCCTCCTTGCCAGTCCCCCTGCTGTAAATTAAATGATTGCCGAGTTAGATTAGCAGAAAGCATATGTGGAAATTACCTTTTAATTTCTTAATTACATTGCACTCACCTGCAGCTCAACTTGCCAGGGTGAGGAAAGTGTGAAGTTAATTTCCATTGATATATTATCTGCATTTTTATAAATTAGGATCCTATTAAAGAGGAAGCGTATCAAGAATTCATTGTTCCTAATCAGCCCGTGGGACATGGATAGGGTCTTCTTCCAGCCTCTAGGGATGTCTTACAAAACCGGGGCTGGCTGCAGGTCTGTGGGAATGCCCAAACCTGGGCTGCCCCGAGAGGATCTGATGGGATTTAAGGCAATAAAATCCACCATGAGAATAAATGAGCAGTGGAATAGAGGCCAAAGGGAATTGTGGGATCCCCACCCTTGGAGGTTCAAGACAAATGCCTGAGAAACCTGGTCTGAATGCAGTGCTGGGCTTGCTTTGGACAAAGGGTTGGGTGACCGAGCTCCTGCAGCCCCAGCCCACCCGGAAGAGCCTACAGCCAGAGTCCTCTCTGTGCTGCAAGGGCTGGAATTGCGCTCTCCCAAATATAGTCCTGCATTTGTGCGTCAAGCCCTGTAACCACACCCAGAAATCATCAGGAGGTGGCACAGATCAGTTGCAAACCCAACAAATCCACTTCAGATCAAAAATGTCCAGTGAAATTCCAAGCTAAGCCGGAAGATGCCTGATTTTCTCTCCCTGCACGGTGTCTTCCCTCACTTGACCACGCTGCATTCATTTAAAACTCCTCATTCCCCACCCGGAGGTCACATCCCCTATTAATCACACTGAAGAGCCCCTCAATTATCTGAAACCATGATTACCCCAGCCCATTCCAAGTCCCCCATGACATTTGGCTAACTGAGGTTGTTCTGTATTATTATTATTTTTCAATTGTGGTAATTATTGTACATTAAACCATTAGCATTCATTACTCCTACAGTGTGTAATTAGAACAATGGTGGATGGATTGCTACCGACTCTAATGAAGTTTTTATAATTGTAATTTATGGTTGTCAAATTACCTTTCTTAAAAATGAAGGCTAATATTAGCCTCTTAAGTTATGGGGAGGGGGTGGTAATTACTTCTAATTGATGCTTCTTGTTTGCTCTCCACACAGAGAGACGCCGATGCCATCCTGGAAAAGGGAAGGCTGGGAGGGGATCCCATGGATTCCTAACACTGCCTGAAGGAGGGGGTGACAGGAGGATGGGCCGGGCTGTGCTCGGAGATGCAGGAATGGAAACACAGAAAGTTGCACCGGAGAATTCCCTCGCAGCGTGTCCAGAGAGGTTTGTGGAGTCTCCTTCTCTGGAGATAGCCGGAAGAAGTCTGGGCACAATCCTGAGGTGCTCAGGGGACTCTGCTTCGGAAGGGAGGGTGGCTTGGGTGACCTCTCCCAGCCCCAGCCATGGATTTGATGATTTGGGGACCCCTCCAGTCTCCCCCTGGCCCAGGATGGAAACTCCTCCTTGCAACAGCATTCTCTGAGCCCTGGCCATGACAGGAACTAAATTCTCCTGCTGCAGCCAAGCAGGAGAGCTGTACCTACAGCTCGAGGACAACCTGACAGGAGATGGACATTCCAGCCTGAAGATTTGGCATCACTGCCCATCCCATCCATACAGGAAACCCTGTCCATGCTTAAAAACCAATTCCTGATAATGTGGAATCATGGAACCACAGAATATCCTGAGCGGGAAGGGGCTCAAAGGGATCATGGATCCAACCCCTGGCCCTGCCCAGACACCCCAACAATCCCACCCTGGGCATCCCTGGCAGCGCTGTCCAAACGCTCCTGGAGCTCTGCCAGTCTCGGGGCCGTGCCCATTCCCCGGGGAGCTGTTCCAGTGCTTTTTCCACCCTCTGGGAAAAGAATCTTTTTCTAAAATCCAGCCTGACCCTTCCCTGACACAGCTCCAGCCGTTCCCTGGATCCTGTCCCTGTCACAGGGAGCAGAGATCGGAGCTGTCCCTCCACTGCCCCTCGGCAGGAGCTGCAGCCCCCGATGAGTCTCCCCTTGATCTCCTCCGGCCAGAACGATCCAGGTGACCTCAGCTGCTCCTTGTACGGAGGAGACACCACAGTACCCGTGCTGGGAACGCGGCTGGGTCGGGGTGCAGCGGGAAGAGCATCATCCCAGGCTGGCAGCCCTGGGGCCAGAAGGCAGGGAGCGGGCAGGGAGCGGGCAGGGAGAGGGCAGGGAGCGGGCAGGGAGAGGGCAGGGAGCGGGCAGGGAGCGGGCAGGGAGCGGGCAGGGAGCGGGCAGGGAGAGGGCAGGGAGCGGGCAGGGAGCGGGCAGGGAAGAGCCCTGCCGCTGGCCATGGTTCTGAACCCTCGTCCCCGGGAGCCTGAGAGGGAGGGTCGGGCATCCCCCCCTTGATAGCTCAACCCGGCTGGAGGGGAGGCGGTGCCATCCTGCCCGGCAATGATGATTTTGTGTTGTCGTTACGAGCTCGAAATCAGTCGCTCCTCGGCGTCCCAGCGGTGGGCCGAGTTTTGCTTTAATTGCTGTGTTTGATTCAATTTCGGCTCAATTATGCTCCTGCTTAGGTGTAATTGTGCTGTTGGAGCCCATCTCTCGGAGGTGGGTGCAGCCATCCCCCGAAGCGCTGGCGAGCAGAGGCGGAGACTCGATCACCTCACTGATGGTTGGTCCTGGGTGGGCTCAGGAGGAGGAATTCCCTCAATCCTCTCCTCTCCTGCAGGCGCCACGGGAGCAGGGAGGCCTCTAAGCAAGTTAGGAAGCTCCAGCTCATTTGGGATGACAAAGCTCGTGAAACCCATCCCGAGGTGTGTCAGGCCCTGGAGGGGACGAACAGAAGAGTTCTTACCGCCAGAAGGCTCCGCACTTCAGGCTCCACTCTACAAACATTATCAGGAATTGGTTTTCATGGACAAGGTTTCCTGTATGGATGGGATGGGCAGTGATGCCAAATCTTCAGGCTGGAATGTCCATCTCCTGTCAGGTTGTCCTCGAGCTGTAGGTACAGCTCTCCTGCTTGGCTGCAGTAGGAGAATTCAGTTCTAACACATGAGGAACAGGTGAATTTCCACTGCTTTAGCAACAGCTTTAAGATTTTTTTTTTTTTTTCCCTTAGAATTAACAAGAGAAGAAGAAAAAGTGAATTGAGTTTGATTTTTTGGGGGGGATGGTGGCAGTGTTTACTGGGTTGGTGTTTTGGGGTTTTTGCCTGCAAGAGGAATATTCACGGTCATTTTCCTGCCTTGTTGGGATCTAAGGATCATCAGAAAACAAAAGGCTGATTCTGAGACCTCTGCCTCATTCATTGTCACAATTAGAGAACTGGTGAGCAGAGGGATTTTTCAAAGGTTTTTTAAAAAAGAAATGAAAACATTTCTCCATTTTTGACTGACCTTCAGGGGGGTCACGTTTTCTCCCTCAACTGCAGCACAAACCCAACACTTACATCTTGGTCTTTTAGTAATGCACTGGCTGCTCCTCATCCCCAATCCTCACAAAAATGGAAAAGTACGGAGTGGAGGATTATTGCTGAAAAAGTGACACTGGTGAAGGGTGGTTCTTTTGAAAAGGATGGTTGTGGCTTTTCGAACAACCCTATTTTCCACTGGGGGAAAAGAAAAAAAAGAAAAAAGAAAAGAAAAGAAAAGAAAAGAAAAGAAAAGAAAAGAAAAGAAAAGAAAAGAAAAGAAAAGAAAAGAAAAGAAAAGAAAAAAAAAAGCTTCTCTAGAAGTTTTAAACCCAAGGATTTTGTTTCCAGGTCTCAGCGTGTGGTTCTCGGCTATGAAGCACCACAAGTGCCCCCCTCATCCAGAGAAGAGTGTTGGTGATGGGAGGCTGGGCTGGCCTTTCCCTCCTTCCTCCCACAGGGATCGTTCTTCCATCATCCATTTCCCAGGAACACGAAGAAGCAGCGAGGAGTGATTCATGTTCTGTGAGCAGCAGCGCTGAGGAGAGGCCAAATGCTCTGGTGTCCTCGGGCTGTGGCCCTAAGGGACAGCTTGGATCACCCAGCTCCACAGGATGGTCCTGGCTCTGCCTGGTGGCTCCACCTGCTCACCCCCAGACACCTCCTGCAGTGCCTTGGGAGCCTCGTGCTGCTGCTGCCTCTGCCTTCAGTGGGCCACCAGCACTTGGGCCAGAATTCCATGGAATCATGGAAAGGTTTGGCTTGGAAGTGTCCTCTGAAGGCCACCTAATCCAAAATTCAGGTTGCTCAGAGCCCCTGTCCAATGTGACCTTGAGTGCTGCCGGGCATGGGGCATCTACCACCACTCCAGTGCTTCATCACCCTCAGCAAAAAAAATCCTTCCTTATTTCCATTCTGAATCCACCCTCTTTTAGTTTAAAACCACAACCCCTCATCCTCTCACTGTAGGCCCTGACAAAAATTTGTTCCCAGCTCCCTTGGAGCTCCTTCAGGCACTGGAAGGGCTCTGAGGTCTCTTTTTCTTCTCCAGGCTGAACAACCCTAGTTCTCTCAGACTTTTCAGGGGAGACTTGCTGCAGCCTCGTCAGCATCTTTGTGGTGTCCTCAGCACCCGCTCCAACAGGTGCCTGCCTCATTTCTCAGGGAGGTGATCCCGATTCACACCCACAGCAGCCACCCAGGGCTGGATCCTTCTCCGGCCTGAGCTAATCCAAGCTGGCAGCGCACGGAGCGCCCAGCGCCCGGCCCGGAGCCCTCCCCGCGCTCCCCGCCCCGCACAAAGGCTCTTGCCGAGGAGCCGCTGGCAGTGCCTGGGCGCAGCCCTGATTAGATCGCTGTCACCAGGGAACAGGAAGGTTAATTGCCATTCTCTTTGTGTGCCGCTCGGAGAGGAGACCAATTTCAGCTCAGTAGCAACAAAGTGTTGCCTGCTTGCTTTGGAGGGGGGGTAGGGGGAGAGGGGAGCGAAGTGGAGGGCAGGGAGGGAGGGAGGGAGAGGGGGTGTTGGACAAGCGGGCAGGATTGTGCATGGACTTTGAGCAGAGCTGTGTCTTGTCTGGTCTAGCAAAAGAGAAGTGCTTAACAAGTATTAAGAGACACAAATAATTCTCCTTTTCTCCTCTCGCCCATTCTTTTCTCTCTTTCTCTTTGCTTGTAAATCCTGCTTATCGCATCTGAATAGCAGAATGGTTTCACACCGGACCTTTAATCTGGCCCAGAGCAGCCCCCAGAGGGGCAAAGTGGCTGAGGATTACCTTTTATTTTATTTGATTTTTTTTCAGCTTTCTTCCACTCCTCCCCTCCCTTGTGGTGGTGTTTTTTTTTTTTCCTTTCCCCTTGCTCTGCATTTTTTCTTGGAAGGAGTGAAGAGCAAAGGCTTAAGGGGGGGAAGGGGGAAAAAAGAAGTGTGTAGGGGGTGTTACAAACTTAAGGGGATCTGGACCTATTCAGAGCGACTTGTCCATAGCCTTGCTGCTTTTGTTCGCCTGCCATTCTTTAGCTGATTTCTTCACTCTGGTAAAAGCGCTTTAATTCCCTTGTAGATACCGAGAATCCCTCCTTCTCCTGCTCTCCCCTCCTTCTCCTCCTGCAGCCCTGTGCACCCTCTTTCACTTTCTCAGACTCTTTATCCAGTGTCCTCCTAACCACCAACAAAGCCCAGAAACCATCAGGTTTCCTTTCAGAAGGATGAAAGAGGCAGAAGGAGCAGGAGGAGGGCGTGGAGATGGGGAGCAGTGTGTGTGTGTGCACACGTGCAGCTGCACACACCTGAGCCACACTGGACGCCTTTGGGGGCTCTCCCCTACTTTTTCTGATGTGGTTTTTGATCCCAGAACGCTTTATTTATGGTGTCTCCAGGTGTAGGCCATCCAGCAAGGGCCTTCAGGAGAAAAGGGCTGAGGAGCCAGCCAGCCTTGGAGGATGCAGGTGGATCTCACACCCAGGGGCTGCTGGAGGTGGAGCTGGAAGTGTCCCCAAGGCACAAGGACAGAGCTGGGGTGGCTGTACCTGCCCAGATCCAGAGGCCAGCACAGCAGAAGCCCCTCCAGGCACTGGACACTGAGGAAGAGGTTGGTGTTCTCCCACATTTAGCCAGGAGGGATTTGCCTGCAGGGGGAACATCTTGGAGCACCAGGCTGTGAACCACCCTCTGCAAAGTCCCAGGGGAGGTGCTGCCAGCTCAGGGCTGGGAACACCTGCTCAGGCTCTCAGTCACCAACTCTCTGGGATCAGAACAGCTCCTTTTTCCATGATTTAGCCCCAGAAGCTCAGGCAGCTGCTCAGCTGCATGGCTGGAAACAAGAGCAGTGAACAGATTGAATCTGCTAGACTTCACCTTTTCACCCCGCAGGGGTTTATCCACGGGGAGCCCGAGGTGTGATCTCCAAGGCCTCACAGCTGATGGAGGTCAGTGGCTATCAGCTCTCGGTAGCTGATAAGAGGAGTGACCACGCTGAGCTCTCTGCAGGAGGAGTAGGTTCTCATCTTGGTGCTGTGGGTGCTTCTGCAGCCAGCATGCTCCAGACCCAGCTACATCCCATGGAGACAGAGAGCCTGGAAAAGGGGAAGGGGTTGACACATCCACCAGAGGGATGAGTTCCTGCACTGGTTTCCAGGGACAGTGGAATGTACAACCCACTCCCAGCTGGTTTCTCTCTGGGTGGAGCTTGAGCCTGATAAAAACCAGCACTCTAAACTGGTACTGGGCCTGCTAACAGCAATGAAAACATTAGGACCAAGCCTGGTGTTTGTGGAGCAATTCTCTGAACTGGGATGTCCCTGCTTACCTTCCAGTCACTGCTCCCTCCTTCCAGCTGTGCCTGGGGAGCTGGGGCTGATGGAGGCATCAGGAGAGCCTGGAGAAGGCCCAGGGGGAGGAAGAAGAGCAGATTGACAAGGCCAGGCTGGATGAGCTGAGAGTAACCTGGTCTAGCGGGAGGTGTCCCTGCCCATGGCATGGGCTGGAACTGGAAGAGCTTTAGGATCCTTTCCAACCACACCATTCCACAATTCCAGGATTGCATGACCTGTAAAGGTGTTAGACAGGCCAGCCAGCACTGCTGCTCTGCCCTGCTCCTGGAGGCCATTGCTGCAGAACAGGAAGGGAAATGTGCCTTCCTGTCCAGCTGTGCACTGCAGCTGATGGAGCACACAGAGATTTCCTACTGCTGGTTCTGCTGCAGGAGGTGATAAATTCCTTCTTCTGCTGTCCCACCTTTTGACCTTGGAGTAAATCAGAGCCTTGGCCTTGCCTGTAGTGCTGAATAGATTGCCCTGAATCAAAGCCGTTCTCAGGGCCAGGAGGTACTTGGGGCTGTCTGAGCACTGACCACCACCATGAGGTTTGATCTGAACACACCGTGCTCAACAAGTGTGTGAGCTACGGGAACACCAGTGCCTGTTGTCACAGCTCAGCTGAACAGCTCAGCCTGGAGAAATGGCTCCAGCATTAATTGGAGTCAGGGTTTTTAGCTAATTAGGCCCAGTAAACCCAGTGAGAGACACAGCGACTTGGGTGGAGAGACCTTTAATGATACCCATGGTCTGTGGGGTCAGGATCCTGCAAACGCTCATGTCACCCCCACAAGGAACCAGAGGTGCCTGAAGAACAGGAGCTGCACTGTTCCTCTCGTCATGGGCTCCGCGGCAGCCCTTGAGCTCCACCTGCAAGCCAAGCCCTCTGCACTGAAACACCAAAACCCCCAAATGTGGTGCACTACAAGAAGAGAACAGGAGACAAGGCCCGGTACCTAAAGGAGAAGATCTCATGGCAGGGATCAAATTTTTATTGAGTTGATACCTGATGGGGAGGGAATGGGGATGCAGAGATGAGCCTTGTTAGGGCTCCAAGAGCCCTGAGTGCCCTTCCTTGCTCTAACCAGCCTCATCGGGGTCACCATGGCCTAGCATGGCCCACTTAAGGCTGTCCCTGTGCCTTTGTTCCCTCCCTGGACTGTGTTGTGGGTCTGCCAGTCTCTGCTCTGCCTTCTGGATGGACCTTGGACCTGCTGTAAGCAGCTTCTGCCCCACCCCTGCAAGAGCCCTGGCTCTGTTCGTGCCCTGGTTGTGCCTAGGGCCGTTGTAGGGTGGTGCTTTGAGCCCCCCTTGGCTTGGGGAGCAGCTGCTCTCCGCTGCCTCTTCCCTGCCCCGAGCCGTGCTGACACCCAGGGAAATTCCCTTCTCCCTGCCCCTTTTTCCTGCTCAGAGTGTGGGTGGCTGTTTCTGGTGCTGCCTGGGACAGTCAGAGCCCTGCCAGGTGTTTTTAGGTGAGGGAGCCCAGGTGCATTGTCCAAGCATTCCTGGAGCCAGGAAGGTTCGGTTTGCTGGGCACGTGCTCCTTTGCAGAGCAAATGTTGGGATCAGGACCTGCTTTCACAAGAGGGTTTGTTCCCACCTTGGCCTGGGTTAACTCCCCCCTTCCTGTGCGAGCAGGAGGGAACGGGAGAAGCCGAGGCGTTTCCTGCAAGGACTTATTAGATCCAGCTCCTCATAACAACATGCACTAGAGAAAAGTGAGGCATTAGCCAGGACAAGGTAATGAGACTCTTCTCCTCCCCAAAGCTTCTCCCACTAATCCCAGACAAAGCTCCCGGTGCTGGACTGAGCTGCCCGGCGCAGTAAATCAGCAGTGAAGATTTGTCAGCACCAATAATCTACACCTCGAGAAAGCCTAATTTTGAGTGTTTTTATTTCTAATCCCCCTCCCTGGGCTCCCACAGGGGGTGCCAGGGCACAGCTTTTCCTTGGAGGCACACAAAACTGCCACCACCACCACCACCACGAAGGGCAGTGCCACTGCTGGCAGAGGCAGGCACGAAGGGTGTTCCTGCTTTTCCAGATGGCTGGATTGCTCCTGCATCCGCGGTGGTGGCATTGGATTAAGCCTCAGGCCAAGCACATGAGCAGTTTAATAATGAATGATTTGCACGTTGCCAGCCAGGAGTAATTCAGGCAGCAGCGTGTGGAGCACAGCTGCTGTCCAAGCACCTGGCCTTCAAAGGGTGAATGAACATTAAGATTGTTCCATAAAAGCCAGTCCAGCAGTTGCTGAGGGTTGGGGAGGGGGGGTGGATATTTTATGAATGGAGGTGGCAACCTGGCCCCAGCATTTCTGCAGGAGTTGGGAGATGATTTGTGCCGTGTGTTTGTTGGCCAAAGGCTGGAGCAGGCCAGAGCATGGTGGGGAGGCCTGAGGAATGTGGGAGGAGGTTTAGGATCAGCCAGGAGCAGAGGGATGTGGGACACCAAAAGGTGACTGGGAGGAATTTCAGGATGGGCAGACAGTTTTTCAGCTGGAATTTCCAGAGATGTGTCTGGGCTTGCCAGAAGTCAGAAGGTGATGGACAGCCCAGGTCCCATCTTTTCTCCTCTTCCTTGAGGAAAGCCCATCATGTGTCACAGGTGGCAGGGCAAATGTGCTGAGAGTGACTCTGGAGCCCCCAGTGCTGCACTCAGACCATCAGGGTGTGGCTCAGCCCTGTGGGGCCCAGACAGGGATAGCTGAAGATCACACTCAGTGTTCAGGCACTCCAGACCAGATGAAATGATGAACTCCTCAAGAAAAAGCAATTTTGGCAGCTCCCTACGAGCTGAGTGCTGATCAGCCCCTGGCCACGAGGTAGAATGCACCTCGCTGGTGCCTCCAGCTCTTCCTCCAGATTCTTCTGCCGCTCCTCCCTCACGTGCCAGTCTCAGCGACAGAGAGATGACATTTCTCATCTACTACCTGGCCATGCACCCAGCACAAGGGACCTGGCCCTTGTTTGGCACAGCTGCTTCCAGCCAAGGGACAGGGGCTGCCTGTTCCCACAGCAGCTCCACAGCACCCTCAGTTCCTTCTTCCATGTCAACGGAACTGCAGCTGGGAGAGGGATTTGAGATCAACGTCAGAACCCAAAGAGCCAACAGAGGCCAAAACACTCCATCCCATCTTAACTTTCAAGGAGCAATTCTGTTCTGCAGCAGCTTCACCCAAATCCCTATGCAGTGCCCTGTGTCCTGCAGTGCCCTCAGTGTCTCTAGCCAGAGCACAGCCCTGGTTTGAGGTGGAAAACACAGCCCAGAGAAGTCATGCTGGACATGAGCACATTTAATTATTTCTTTAGCACAAAAAATTCCAACCTCCAACCACCCCTCTCCTCTTGGCTGCTCTGGTACAGGCGCGTTGGTGAAAGAAAATGCTTCTCCCATGGGAATTTCCCCCTTCCTTCTCTTGGAAGGCACCATCCAGCCCTCTTTGGAGCATGAGCTGGGGAAGGTGTGCGGGGGAGCAGGGGAGGGAGGGGAGGAGCTGGAGATGTTTGCTCGCAAATCCAGGACTGTGTGCTCAAACACTCCTGCTCTGCCTGTCCCTCCCCGGCAGCGTTTGCTCAGCAAACACAGCTAATTCACCAGCTTCCCAGCGTTGGATTCAGTCTGCGAGAGCAAACCTCGCATCCCATGTCCCCAGCGGCCACCTCTGCCCCTCTGCTTCACCCCCAGCTCAGCACCATCCCTCTGCTCTTCCATGCATCCCCTGCTCTTCCCTTCCAGCCTCCAGAATCTGGGAGCTGTTTGAAATCAGGCTGGGGTGCACAGGTGGGCAGATGATGGAGCAGTCTCTCGCACAGCCAAGCCCTTGGAAATGTGGGAAAACACCAGCCTGGACAGTGTTTTCCTGGGATGCCACCCATGCCTGGGCAACAGGCTCCAGGCAGCTGGTAAACAATGAGCAGAGCCCTCAGGCTCCATGTGGGGTTGGTGACGGGAAGGGTCATGAGCCAGGTTATGTGGGGGTGGAGGAGCGAAAGCTGCTGTGGAGCAGGGGCAGGGGTGGTTCTTTTTCCCTTTGGAGAAAGAGAAGAGCTTTTGCAGAGGGTGGGAGGAACCTCAGCCCTGATTGCAGAAGGGACTCAGAACCCTTTTTTTTTTTTTTTTTTTTTAACGGTTATTTGTAACCACTGGCCCTTGTAAGGACGTGACCCTGAGCCTTTGGCTGCAGCAGTGGGAAAAGGTGTTTTTACTTGACTGGAAGGTGCCCAGAAAAGGAGTGGCTGTTTGAAGTTACCAAACTGCCAGACACAAAAAACAGCCTGAAATCACCACATTCATCCAGACACTGTTTTATGTCGGAGAGTCACCAGGAGCTGTGTGCAGGCACTACAGGGCACAATAGGTGTGGTTGTGAAGAGCTCAGTGTATTTGACAGGGGGCACTCATGCTAAAATGCTTCAGCAACTCCAGAATGTTGAGGCTGAGTCAGAGAATGACACTCTTTCGGTTTTGGGATGGCGGTGAGAATATTCTGCTGAAATTCAGAATTCTGTATCAGAATAAGATTGGAAAAGTGCTCTAAGATAATCAAATCCAACCACTGAACTCAGTAGCCATGAGTTGCTGTTTGTGGCTTGGCCAGGAGTTTGGGAATGTGTTTTCCTGGTGCCACAGTGCTGTGGGGAGGTGTCAGGGCTGCCAGTCTCCAGCTGTGCTTGGGCAAGGGACTTGAAGGACCAGGACTGTCCAGGTGCTGTTTTCACTCCTGCACACCTGTACACAGACCCTTCCCTTCTCCTGCTCAGCCTCGGGTCTAAATTTGCCCCGGGAGACACCAAACAGAGCCAGGACCAAACCTGGCTGGGGTTTGCTTTGGTCGTAGCTGTTTGGAGAGCAGCTTCGTTCTGGCAGGACCTCAGGCTCCGGGGGCACCCGGGTGTCTGTCGCCCTCACTCGAGTCACAGGCATATTGGTGCTAAAGGCCACAGCAGCCCTGGCTGCTCTGCTGGGAAAGGAGAAGGCTTTGGGACAGCGCTGGGAAGCACGGGAAGTGTCAGTGAGAGCAGCTCGGAGCCCAGGCGGTGACATATGGTCCCTTGTGGCCTCCTCTGGCGCCCTCCTTTCATCGCAGGTCCTCGCAGGAGGCCCATTAAACACTTTGCTGACCTTGGACCCCTGCCTGCGCCAGCTGCCCGGCAGCGGGGCCGGAGCGCGATCGCAGCGCCGCCGCTGCCGGCGCTGATGGAGCGGAGCCACCGGCACCGGGGCACCGAGGGAGGGCCAGCGGCGGGGGCACGGAGGGAGCCACAGGGCAGTGCCCGGCTGCTCTGCCTCTCTGCTGGCCCTCAATGCCCCTCCGGGTTCAGCCCTGGGTGTTCATTTTCCAGCCGACTGCCTCCGTTTCTGACGGGAGTGAGCGGAGGTGCAGGTTCAAAGCAGGCGCAGCCTCTGGGGCTGCAGGAGGGAGCTCACCTGGGCTGCGCTGGCTTTCCCTCTCCCCGTGCTGTCCTGGCGGGACAAACGCTTCCACCGAGGCACTGCTGGAGAGGGCATGGCCCAGCTGCAGGATATTGCCTGCGGTTTTGGGTTTGGTTTCCCATCAGGAATCAGCAGAGCCCCTCACACCATCCCATCCGTGCTGCTGCCCAGGACAGCTCCCTTTGGGTGTGGTGTTAAACCCTTGCCTTGTTTCAGTTCTTGATTTTTTTTTTTTTAATCTGAGCCACCACCCTGCTGTATCCAGCTCAGCCTCTCAGATGTCCTGCCCTTAACTCTAAAACGCCCAAAATTTTCCATGACAACTTATGAAAGGCCTTCCATGCTCTTAGCATTCCCTCATTCCCTCCCAGGCATCTCTGGGGTCCTCACCACTCCTGGATCAAAACACCCCAGAGCCAGGTCCTGTGCCCAGACTACCTCCTGGGATGTTATTTTTAATTTTAGTTTTGGTTCTTAAAGTGAAATACTGAGGTTATATTTCTCCTTGGGAGGAGAAATAACCAAGAGCTGCCTCTGCCAGACTTTGCAGGCAGCTGGAAGAAAAGAAACTCCGTGAAAGGAGGTAGGAGTGGGAAGTCCTGCACCAGCAGCAGACCTAAGCCGTGAGAAGCTGCAGAGCTGCACCCCTGCTTTCCCTGAGTTATATTTGGGGAGAAATAGGGAAAATAGGGTATGAAAACATTTTTAGCTGCACCACCCGATTCGTTGCACCCCCAGAGTCAGAAAGAGGAGTTGTCTTCTCCACGTGTGCTTCTCTCAGGTCATTTTTTGGCAGTAATTAGGTTTTTCTGGGAGCCTCGCAGGATACAGTGAGCTTCCAAAAGGAGACGATGCCGCTCTGTGTCCCAGGGGAAATTAGTATGTGGGAAAGGATGGAAAATGTGAATCTCTTTGCCAGGTGCAGGCTGGCTGCTCAGGGAACCTCTTGAAGAGATGGGAATGTTTCCCCTCCGGACAAGCTGCAGGCACCTGTTAAATTAAAACAACCTCTCCTCAGTGAACAGATTTTCCTGCTCTGTAGTGAGGAGCGAACTCTCCTTGGAAGCTCTAGTATCCATTGGAAGGGGCTCTCACCCTTTTCCCTCAGCTCTGCATGCAGGAATGCCCCAGGGAGATTTTTAGACTGAGGGAAAAATCCCCAAGACTCCTTTTTCTGCCACCCTTCAGAGCTCCCCTCGTGCCTGCAGGTTGGGGTCGGGCTGGGGGAGAGTGTATTTGGGATTTCTCTGCACCCAGAGATTTCTCTGCAGCCAGACGAGAGCCGAGCTGTGATTTTCCAGCAGTGTCCTTTGATTTGGAGCGTGGCTCGGAGCAGAGCCCGGCAGTTCAAAGGCAGCTGGCACCACTCCTGCCCTATCTCTGCTGGACACAGCACAACTCGGGGATGTGGAGCTGAGGATCTAAAACCCGGCATGCCTTTGAAAAATCTTCACTCGGAAACTTCGCTTGACACAGTGAGGAGCAAAAAAGGCATGGGAGCTGTGCAGGGGCATGGGAAGAGCAAGATGTGAAGGAGAAATGCTGCTCCTGATGTGCCAGTGCTGCTTTGGTGCCCTGACTCTGGGATAAACACCCCAGCAGGTGCTGGGCTGGGGCCTCCTGGCTGCTTCCTCTGCTCAGCTCTGGAAACCCCATCCTCATTTACTTGGCTTGGAAAAGAAACCCCCTTGGAGGCTTTGGGGTTTTTCCTTCATTCCTACGGGTCAGTCTCGTGTGGGAAGTTCTGCTGAACAGGACATGCTTAGGCTGTGCCTGGAGGTGCTGTGTGAGGGGCACAGGCAGGTGTGCCCTGGTGTGGGAGACCGCGGTGGCTTTGCCACCATCGCCGCATGGAGGCAGGGAATGGTTTGGGTTCACAGCCCACCTTGTTCCACCCCTCCTGCCATGGTAAAGGATGTTTCCCACCAGACCAGGCTGTCCAGAGCCCCATCCAATGGCCTTGCATGGAGCACTCTGATGTTGCCCAGAGCCTGGACATGTCCTGGGGAAGGCAGGGAGAGGATGGAGCCCGTGTGTGAGCGGAGAGAAGCTGGACTGGTGCTGTGGCAGCGCTGTAGGGGCACCCTGGAGTGGGCTGGGATGGCCTTTTCCCTCTGTGTCCCACCCGTGGGTGCTGGCCATGTCCTCTGCTGGTCATGGGGAGAGGCCAGGGGAGAGATGTCCCGGCCCTGCCGTGACTCCAAAGTGTGCTGCCCTGCAGCAGGAGCCCTCCTTCATCCCCCTTTTTGCCTTATTATTTTCCCCCCACTTTAAATTCATCTCCCTCTGCCAGCCGGGGCTGTCCCTGCTGGAAAATTACTCTGACAAAAGCTCCCTCAGCAGTAATTACCTAAAAGGGGGGAAGGGAGGGGAGATCCATTTAGAATCCACTTCATTGCGGGATTAGCTAATTAATTAACGGTTTCACTGACAACTGGAAGGGGAAGAGTGTGTTAAATAGGAAGGCTCTGGAGCTTGATTTATGTGATCTGACACCCACGCTCTCTCCGCCAAGTTGCCATCCTGCGTTCCCCCGGCCGCGGGGTCCCGCCCACCTCCTCTGCCGGGCTGCCGAGGGGATGGAGAGGGAGATTCTGGGGCTGCCAGGAGGCCGGGACACGTGTGGGGACACAATCCGGGGTGGAGGCGAGCACGGGGTTATTGGCTGGCAGATGAAGCTGGGCTCGGGGGAAATGCGGCCCCGAGCTGGCAGGGACCCCCATCTGCTCCGCTCTGGCACACAGAGCCAGGGCAGGAGAAGGAGGAGGATGGTCCTGCCCTGTGCCCCTCTCCACCCTACGATCCCGCCTGCAGTCACCCGGAGAAGGAGGTTAGGGAAAGTTGGGTCTGAGTCGCCTCCTCGTGTCACCCTGCAGCCCCAAACGCTGCCTGTGGTGGCCGCAGTGGGGCCGTGGGCAGGTGGGTGTTTGGGGATGGGATGAGGAGTGGGATGGGTGTCCCCTGACCAGGAATGGAGCTGCTGAGAGGCCCGAGGGCCCCAGCAGCACAGGAGTCCTCTCCTCTGCTCCAGGATGCCTGGACAGGATTCCCCCGGATCCCTGGCCATGACTGTCACCCCCACAGACCTGGAAGGACCTTGTGAAGTGTCCTGGCCACCAAACCTGCCCCTCACAGAGCTGCCGCCAGCCCTGACTCCAGCCCAGCCTCCCCTCAGGGACGGATCCTCATGGTCCAGCGGCTGGGGAAGGTCCCAGGCTGCAGCAGGGATGGGCTGGCAGGGGTGGCCGTGCAGGGCAGGTGACCAGCATGGGCTGTCCACAGCAGGCCATACCCAGCCCAAGGGGACAGGGAGCCTGAGGAACACAGGAGAGAGCTGGCAGTGTCGCCCAGCCCAGGGCACCCCCTGGTCTGGCTGGAATGAATTCTTTAGGTCTCAGGTGGCTGCACTGAGCATGAGTGAGCTCCCAGCAGCAGGAGGATGGTGACTCCAACTCCCCTCTCAAGCACCCCTTGCTTTGCCTGTGCTCTGCCCACCTTCCCCTCCCTTCTATTTTTTTTGGGGGGGAGTCGTTCTTGGAGAAGATTGGGGTTCAGGGATTGCTCTGCCCACCACCCCAATCCCCCGCTGCTGCCTGGTGACTGTCACCCACTCTGGCATCTCAAGGGACAACCAGCTGTGGATTTGGATGGCGAAAAACAAAACTCGAGAGTTTCCAGCTGGATTTGTTAATTTGACGCAAAGGTTAAAACGTGTATTGAAAAAACCCCGTGCTTTTCCTGCTTCATTTGCATTTGTTTGTTTGTTTGCATTCTGCAAGGGCTGTAATTCCCTTTGGAGGGAACAAAACTGCCAAGTTTCACACCTTCTCTGGAGGTGAAAATTTCTCACGTTGGTAGCAAACCCAGGGATTGGTTTGGGGAGAGATAGGAAGGGGGAGAGCTGGGTTTCCTTCCACTTTCATCTGCTCCTGCAAGGATGAAGAGGAAATATTGATTATCAGTTGCTCTGGAGCTGCAAAAATAGAGGGGGATGTAGCTGGGGGGACAAGGACATCCAGAGCCATGGCCATGGGATGGGCATAGAGAGCTGGGAGCTGGGCTCATCCCAGCCTCTCTCTGCTCCTGCCAGCACCCACCCCAAGCCCTGGTGCTTCCCCAGAGCCTCTCCCTGCTCACTTCGGGTATTGTTTCAGCCACTTAAGCGCCCGAGGCAGGGAGGGGGTTAAATCCAAATAAATGGTAGACACCAAATAAATAAATAAATAAATAAAAAATAAATAAAGGCAGTTGTGGGGTGGGGTACACCTGTGCCTGGCGGGCCTGCACCCCCCGGATCCTCCCCCCGGGAGCACTTAGATTGCTTTTTTTGATGGCTTCTAAATAGAGGCGCCCGATCGCATCTGGGAGGAAAATGAAACAGATTTCATTTTTCACACGCGGCACAATGGCCGTGCTGACAAAAGAGGGAAGGCGGCCCATTGTCCTGCTCTGCATCTTCACATCCTACCTCTGTCCCCTGAATTAACCCCTTTCACCTCCGCCTTTGTGGTGACACAGCTCCGGAGCTGCTGAACAAAGGCGGCAGAAAGGCCTCGCCGTGTCCGGGGCTGGGCGGCGCCGAGGGGGTACACGTCGGTGTCTCTCGGGTGGGTGTCCCTCGTCTCGCTCCCTGTCCCTTTCCCATCAGGTCCTACCTGCCTCCCTCCTGGGGGCTCAGACCTGCTAGGCCAAGACCCAGAGCTGTGGTGACCTCATTAACCACAAATTTAATTTGCACGTTAAGGTGGTTTTTTGTTTCTTGCTTAGCTTTTTATTCCCAGCTCTGTGAAGGTTTGGCTTATGGTGCTTAGATCCCAGCAGTGCAAAGCCGCAAAGCTAAGGGGGGAAAAGAGCAAAGTGCTTTTGGGCAAAGCTCTGAGGGATTTGGGGGTGGCTTAGGTTGGTTTTGATCCCAGCCTCATGCCTTCAAGGACAGGGCAGGATGGGCTCAGCCAGGCTCCAGCACATGGGACAGCTGAGGTTTGATTCCTTGGGGAAGCAATTTCACAGATTTCAGCATTCCTTGGAGCTGGGGGAATCTCAGGATTTGTCTCCCCTGCTGGTTTATCTCCTTGGGATCTCGTTGCTGTGTTTTGTTCCCCGGGATCATTCTGGCTCCCGTCTATCAGATGAGCCCTTCTGCTCTGAGATGACACCGCTGCGATGACGCCTCTGATAATTCCCTCCGTCCCTGCAATCAATGCCCTCTCCTGCCTTCAGCTGCAGAGGGATTTTGAGACAAAAAAACCCATAAAAATCACACCCAGAGATTCGTTTTTCTCTTTGCAACAGCCGCTCCTGCTGGGGTCCCACATCTCTTTGCTGCCTCCATGGGCTTCCCTGCTGGGATGCCCCCTTCGATTTGGGCAATGGGGAAGGATCAGACCAGGCTGGTATTTCTGGAGGGATTTTGGTGGCACTGGGATTTGCCTTCCCCACCCAGAAAGTCACTGCAGAGAGGCCAAGGATCTGGCCTGCCCTGTCTCTGGTGGCACCGTGGCTGTGCCATCCCTGTCCCTGTGTGCAGCTGCCTCACAGTTTCCAACTGCAGCATCCCTTTAAATAGCGAGGGACTGCACTCCCACCCAGGGCCTGCAGAAGGTTAGATAAGAGAATACAAATCACGATGCTTGCCCATTTTTTTTCCCTTTTTTTTCTCTCTCTTTTTTTTTTTTTTTTTTTTTTTTTTTTTTTTTTTTTTTTTTTTTTTTTTTTTTATCTTTTCTTTTTTATTATCTTCTTATGGCTTTCGAATTATCTTCACAGACACTACATGAATTTAGTCAGGGCAGGTAAGGTCACTGGCAGACACAGTTGCTCATATTTATGTATATTCACCAGGCAAAGGAGATAAATGGGAAAACAGGCGCAGAGGGGGACGGGGAGGGAGGGAGGTCGTGGCGGGAGGATGGGATGCAGCGACCCCAGGGTAGGGTGAGGATGAAGATGAGGATGAGGATGAGGAGGGGCAGCGTGTGGGCACCAGGGCCATGCCCACAGCAGGGTTGGGCAGGGTGTGGTGACGTGTGACAGAGGGAACAGCAGCCAGGGGGACAAGAAACAGCACCTGGGCAATGCAAAGCCCAACAGGGGAGGGAGGGCAGGGTTTCCTGCAAGGCTGGTGGAAAACCGCACTGGAAAATGATGGTGTTTGGGTCAAGCCCTTTCCTCCGCACATCTGGGACTGGAGCAGTCGAGTACCATCATGGTGAGCCTAAAACACAGGCCTCAGCTAGGCCAAGCTTTGGTAGCTCACTAAAGACACCAAAAAGTTGGGTGAGATGATTCTGATTCCCGATCCCTGGTGCAGAGGGCAATGCCGGGGTGCTGGGTGATGTGTCCTGACCTCTCCAGATCAGATAACGCCATGGAGAGATGGAGGTGACCACGTCCTGGGGAGGAAGAGATGACCACGGGGATGGCTCGTGAGGGCTGATCTGTGCCTGGGCAGTGACTGGGATGGAGGGAGCCCAAAGCAGCTGGGAGCTCTTTCCTCCTGAGCTGTGCTTGGCATTTCCCAGGGACACTGGGCAGGCAGGGGGGAGCTGGCGAGGGTGGGCGTGGAGGGGACAGAGCCCTCCAGCCACTGTCCCCTTCCTTGGGTGTGCAGGAGAGCAAAAAACCTCCAGGCCAAGGAGGAATTGAAACCTCATGTGTGGCAGGAGGGACCTTGCACACATGGGCAGGGTGACACGGCATTGGGGTGCTGCTGAGGTGGCCAAAACACCACCCTGAGCTCCAAGTGACCCTGTTCTCACCCAGCTTCTGCTCCCCAGCACCTTTTCAGGAGAAGAAAAGCAGAGTAAGAGACCCAAAGGGCTGCTGAGAGTGGGCTCAGCTTGGCTGGGCCTGTCTCAGGCCAGGTGGCACCTCCCGTTCGAATCACAGACCCTGGGGTCACCAACCCTGACCTCCAGGAGCATCCCGAGGGTTGAACATCATCTGGCTTCTGCAGGAAAACCTTTCCAAGCTAGGAGCCCACACCTGGGCAGCTGTCAATGAAATTCAGCAAGTAAAGGGGATTTTGCAAAGGTCTCTGTCCCTGGGTTAGAACTGGACAGGAGGGGACAGGGGTTTTCCGTGGTCTGGGACAGGGACAGGGACAGGGACAAGGACAGGGACAGGGACAGGGACAGGGACAGGGACAGGGACAGGGACAGGGACAGGGACAGGGCTGGGTATCAAACTGTTAATGGCAGGAGCATTCCTGGGAAGCTGTGGACCCAAACGAGTGGCGTGTGATGCTATTTCAAGGAAAATATATAATGCACCTAAAGAAATTGTACAGAAATTGCAAACAAAGCATGCACAGGAGGATATAAAATACCGAGCACAAGGGCACCCACCGATTATAACTTGATTTAAAACCACTTAATTCACTAAATAATAAATGCAGATTTACCAGAGGTGTCAGGACTAAAAGCATGCCTAACAATGCGTTTATTTAATAACTGTTTGCTCTCAATGTCAGGGCACTGTGTCTAGAAAATACAGGCAGCAAGCACAGGCTGCATTTTCTATTCTTTTTCCCAAGGCCTAATATATCCAGGGGAAAAAAAAAA
>VZRN01006541.1:188279-232912 GCA_013397935.1 Dasyornis broadbenti | reverse complement strand
AGCCGGGTGCTGAGGGGAGCCAGCGGCACCCAGGGCTCGTTCCGCCCCTTGGGGCTGAGGGAAAGGGGCCGGGGGAGTTGTTTGCAGCTCCTCACAAGGCACAGCAAGCATCAGAGATCCAGGCTCCAGCTCTCCTCCGGGTGAGGATGGCGACTGGGAATGAAATAAATATTGCAGGGAATCCCTCAAACAATCTGACTTTGCAAAGCCCGGATGGGGCAGCTCTGGGGAGGGCGCTGGCACGTAGCGGGTGATGATGGAGGGGAAACGCTGCTGCTTCACCCAACACGGAGCTTCCACAGGCTGGAAAAACCTCTGCTTTCCCTCAAGAAAATCCATCCAAACCCAAAATTCCACCAGCAGCAGCATCCCACAGCACTGCAGGACTCCCCCGGGATGCACCCAAAGGTGGCTTCAAAAGTGGTTGCTCCAAAGAGGGTAAAGCCTCCATGTGTGTAAATATTTCTTCTCTCCTCTGGTTTTCCATCAGGCAGTTTGGGTTTTTTCTAAATGAAGCCCGAAATTTTTCTGGAACGCCTGGAAAGACGCAGCGCTAGCCCAGGGCCTGGGATGGTGCTGCCACATTTGCTGCCCTGCAGCTGCCTCAGAGGATGAACCAGAGCAGCATTCCTGATTCCTTTCCAACCCGGACTGGCTTTTAGCTACAAAAATCCTGAAATCCCTCCCTGGGTGTGGGAGCTCCTCAGGTGTGCCCAGTGATCACCACATTCCCGGGTGTTTGGAAGCCTGCACTCATTTTCCCTGCTTTCTCCTGTTATGTGTGACCCTACTCCTCAAACACTGAATAAAGGAAAAGCCATCTGCCACCCAAATAACCCCAAAGCACCCCCTGCTGCAGCAGATGGGTGTGGGACACCCAGCACTGGAGCAAACCCTGCACCCACAGCCCCTCCAGCACAGGGCAGATCCTGTGGGAAGGCTGAGCCCCACAGGGCTGTGCGGTGCCCAGGGTCTCACTGGCTTTTGTGGGTCCTCCCAAAGCTCAGAGCTCCTCCTCTGCAGCGCTCCCCACACCCGCTGTTCCCACGATTCCGCCTGGGAGGAGACAGCGGGAGCCAGGGCATCAATGGGAGCCAGTGACCAGGGCAGCCCTCGGCCTCCTCTATCCCTGCTGGAGCTGGTGCTCCCCGGGGCAGGAGAGCAGGGCAGAACCCAGCTCTGCTCAGCCCTGGGCAAGCCCCAGGAGCTGCCTTTCCCAAGAGAATATCTCAGTGGAAGGATGGAGACCAGACCCTCGTGAGCCGGGCTGTCTGCGTGGCTGCATCCTTCACTGAACCCTTCACTGCATCCCTGCCTGCATCTCACCCTGCATACTTCACTGCATCCTTCATTGCATCCCTCCATGCACCCCTCCCTGCATCCTTCCCTCATCCCTCCTTGTGCAAGCCTGCATCCCTCCCTGCATATTTTCCTGCATATTTTCCTGCATATTTTCCTGCATCCCTGCCTGCATCCCACCCTACATCCCTCCCTTCATCTTTTCTTGCATCCCTCCCTGCATCCCTCCCTGCCTCTGCCCCATATCCCTCCCCACGGCACCCTAAGCACGCCGCCCCCAAGAGCCTCCCTCACGATTTGCGCCCTCCCGAACCTCAGCCCGCTCCAGACCGACACCCCCAGAGCCCCCGGCGGGCCCGTGCCGCTCTCCCGAGCCGTGACCCCGTGCCCGTCCCCGCCGGGCGGTGGCAGCGCTGCCGGGGCCAGGCCGGGGCAGCGCCTCCTCCCCCCCACGCTCGGGCGCTAAATGGAAGCGGCAGATCGATCCCGAGTGTGCCAAACTGACACGGAGCCTCATTAGGGGTTAGTTTTCATCCTCCTGCTCCCTGGCAGCCTTCACATTATCCCATAAAATTTATTTACTATTTCATGAATACATAAGCAGCAGGCAAACGCCGGCTTTTTATATATTTACACTGTATATATTTCACGGGAGAGTTATGTGTGTCTCTGAGGCAGAGTGGAGGGAGCGAGAGGGGAGCAGGAGCAGAAGGAGAAAGCAGCTGTGAGGGAAGAAGCAGGAAAGCAGAGCCGTGGGGGAGGATGGGGATGGAGCACGCCCAGCCAGGGCGGGAGAGGCGGCCCGAGGCAGGCAATGGCTGGGAGCAGCCTCTGCTCCAGCCCAGGCTGCTCCTGCGAGCCACAGGGGCTTGGCATGGGTGAGGAGTTGGGGTCTGGGCTGGGTGGACACGGGGACCGTGAGCTGAGGTTGCCGGGGAATCCCACCCAGAGCCATCCAGACCTGCCCCAAATCCCATTTATCCCAGCAGGGGAGTGGGACTTTTCCTTGTCCCTGCTGGGCATGTGGAGCATCACCCCACAGCGATTCCCAAAGCGACCCTGGGCCACAGCGAGGGGGTCCTGCCTGGCTGGGGTCACATGGAATGCCAGCAGCTGCCACCTTGGAGTGACCCCCCAACCCCTGGCCCCGGGTCCTGCCCTGCAGCCCGAGCTGGGGCCAGGCAGGGCTGCAGGGCTGGAGTCTCCTCCAGCTGCTGACTCCCACCTCTCCCTGAACACGTTCTGATTCAGGAATCTCTCCATTCTGAGGCTGTTAAAGTCTCGTAGCTGTGGACTCGGCCGTGGTTTGTTTGGGGACAGTGTGGAGAGGGAAGGAACAGCAGGAAGGGAACATTCCCAAAGCTTTGGCTTGGCAATGTTCTGTATTTCCCTGTTAAATCCAGCAGAGATGTTTCCATTAACCCCATAAATTACAAGAGGCTTCTTTGCAATCTCGTTTGTTTTTCCCTCGTTCAGCCCGGCCAGAGGAGGAAGATCCCTCACCGCCCTCATGAGGTCTGGGATGTTGCTAGTTGCCAGCACCAATGAAAAAGAGTCCAGAGAGGGGGAAATAACAGTTTTTTGGGTCTGAAGTTGGTCGGTTGAACTTCTGAGCAATGAACTTGGAGGAGCCGAGCTGCATGAACCACAGAGGCAGCTGGAATATGCGGGTATGGATTGATACAGTGCGGGGAAAGCTCAGGGTCACAGCAGCATGTGTCAGCTCCCATCACACCCCAGGCTGAAAGGGGCTTCAGGCTGCAAACCCATGGTGTGCCACACAAACACCCCCACAGCCCAGGCAGGAGCTGCTTCCCATGGTCACTTGGTGCTCCCAGAACCAGAATCCTGGTTCCCTTCACTCACAGGAGCACAACACCTCCATCCCATCAGGATGGGATACAGGGGATTGAGAGGAAAGCCAGGAAAACATCAGGAGCACCAACAATAGGTGGGATTCACACAAGTCCCTTCCCTCTGGCTCAAAATCCAGTCTGACTCCGTGTTCTGCAAGGGAGCTCCTCCCTCTGCAGGAGTGGTGCCCACCTGCCCCCAGCTCTGCTCCTGCAGCTCTGTTTGGTGAGGACATCCAAGGATCTGCTCCCTCCAGGCACCTGCCTGCGTCCCAAAAGCACCAGGAGCACCACGTTTCAAGGCCTGTGCCTTTCCAGACCTCTCTGCACTCCTGGAGTTTGGTTGGCATTCGGTCAGAAGGGGACAGAGGGAAAGGGCCAGGCTCCATCTCTTGGGAATGCAGCAGAGAAGAGCAAAAATCCCCATTTCCAACGTGGATGCAAGGGGGGAAAAAGCAACCAGAGCAAGCTGTGGTGCTGGTGCTCATTTTAACTGTTCAGCCACTTGTAGGCTGATGCCATTAGAGGAAATAAATGGGTAAGAGGCACTCGAATGGTGCGTGCAAGAGGAGATGGAACAGAGACAAAACGAGTGCTGGGAGACAAGGAAGCACCGTGGCTTCCAGGAGAATGCAGGAGCTGGAGCAGCTGCCTTCCCCAGCTCCCGCTTCCCAGGGCTCCACAAAGTTGGCAGCAATCCCTGGAAAACTCCAGGGAAAAGGCTGCGTGGGATGGAGCCCCTGCCCGCCCTGTGCCACGGAGATTGTGGCGCCCGGGTGGCCTTGGGCTGCTGGGGCAGGGCGGGGGAGCTGCAGGATGGATCCTGCGGCTTCTCCGCGCTTCCCAAGCACCCCTGAGCTGCCGGCGCTCGCTGATGGGCGAGGGGAGCTGACACAGCCGGCACCGGCCCCGCCGACGCTCCCGGAGCGCGGCCATGCCCGCCCCGTGATGGATGCGGCGATCCCGGGGACGGGTGTGAAACGGGCACAGCAGCTTCCCCGACCTCTGGCTGTTCATTGCCTGGGGCTCGCTGGCTCTGCTGCACCCCCACCTCACCCCGCGCACGGGGAAAGGCGGGCAGGGGATCCTAAGGGACATTCCCGACCTGGAGGAGGGCTGGAAGCACGGCCAGGGATCCTAAGGGACGTTCCTGACCTGGAGGAGAGCTGGAAGCACGGCCAGGGATGCTGCGGGACATTCCCAACCTGAAGAAGGGCTGGGAGCACGGCCCAGCAGCAGAGTGGGGCTATCCAAGCACACCTTGCGGGGTTTTTTGGAGTCTCCCGCCACCCTGAGAAGGCAGAGCCCCCCCCGTGCCGCCCCTCCAGGTCCCCGTCCTCCTGGCAGAGGGGCAGCAGGAGCAGAGATTCCCTGCGTGAGGATTTGGGGCTCGGTGCCACGTCCTTGTGCCCCTGCCAGGTGTGGGGTCTCACACCCTCCCCAAAGCAGCCCAAATCCCGCTCCTCTCACACACAGCTGCCTCAGCAGGACCCGACACGGATCCTTCCCGATTTCCCATGGAGACATGAAGGGATTTCTGCTCCCAAGACAATTGCACAAACGGGATTTCTTTGCCAGACACCCTTCCCACCGTGCATCACCTTCCACCCAGCCCGCCGCACCCCCGCCTCTATCACCAGGACACCAGGATCGGCTGTGAGGGCCTCCAGCTCCAACCAGCCCGAACCTGGGCTCCCTTCCTGAATATTCGTGAACCAAAGGGATGGAGCGAAAGGCATGCACAGGCGGGCAGCAGGCAGGGCTGGGAGCCGGGGAAAAGGGGGAAATAAAACAGGAGGAATTGCAGCGCCGAGGGGTCAGAGGGTGCGTGAAGCGCGAGGCCCCAATGGTTGGGGCTGCTGCTGGCAAGGGGTGATGGAGGAGGACCGGCCCCATCTGCTCCCGGTGTCCCGCTGTCGCTGTTCCCGGTGTCCCGGTGCCCCTGCTCCCAGTGTCCCGGTGTCTCCCGGTGCCTGCTCCCAGCGTCCCACTGTCCCTGCTCCCGCTGTCCCAGCTCCCGGCGCTCTCTGGCAGGGACGCGCTCCTGCCAGGCTGCAGAGCTCTCCGTGCCCTTCGTCTCTGCCCCTGAGGCGTTTTGGTGATGGCAGATGCACGAGGGGAAAGGGCGGATGTCCAGAGATAAAGAAAAGATAAAAAACCCCAAACCAGGTGAGTTCAGGAGGTGCATTGTCCAGCGGCTGGGCTGTGGGGAGGGTTAGAGCAGGTTTGCTTTGGGAAAGGGCACCTGGAGGTGAGACACCAGGAGATTCGCAGATTTGGGGCTCAGAAATCACAGAATGGTCTGTGCTGGAAGGGATTTTCAAGCTCATCCCATTCCAGCCCTGCCATGGGCAGGGGCACCTTCCACCATTCCAGGTTGTTCCAGACCCCATCCAGCCTGGCCTTGGACCCTTCCAGGGATCCAGGAGCAGCCACAGCTGCTCTGGGCACCCTGGGCCAGGACCTCCCCACCCTCAGAATTCCTTCCCAGTTTCCTATGCAACCCAGCCCTCTGGCAGTTTAAGGCCATTCCCCCTTGTCCTGTCGCTCCAGGCCCTTATGAACAGCTCTTCTCCAGATTTTTCTGCAGTGACGCCAGGAAAACTAAACAGCAGCACCACTCAACCTCCTGTGACCCTTCCCAAGGATCAGCTTTTCCTGAGGCCACCCCACCCAGGAGCTCCCCTTCCCATTGCCAGGAGGTTTGGGATAAAAACAAAGGCACTGACCTTCTCAGCACCCTTTTCCCAGGACAGAATCTTTTCCCAATGGGAAAACCCCCTCCACAGCCAGCCAGGTGCTGCAGAGCTCAGCTGAGGTGCAAGCACAGCTTTCCCCTACACTTTCAGGCAGGGAAAAGGGAGGGGACAAGGGCTGCCTCTCCCTGTCCTTGTCCCCAGCCCCAGGTGCCTTTCCCGTGAAGGATGCACCAGTCCTGGGTGGTATTTCAAATATCAAACTGGAGAGCTGAAAGGAAATAAAGAGATGTTCCCAGGAGTGCTGGAGTGGCTCCTGTGGCACTCCTGCTGGAACATTAATATTTGCCAAAAATAATTTGTCTTTAATCAGACACAGCCGTAGATTCAGTTTTATGTCCGTTCCGGATCACTCTTTATTACCTTGGGCCACTTCAGCTCCTTCCTGCTCTGCCGGGGATCAGCATCCAGGAGGACGCAGGAGCTGGCGCAGGTGGCCCCCAGGGAGTGCAGGGTGAGCCCCAAAAGCAAAGTGCTGCCAGAGAGCAGCCACAAGAAAAAACAGTTTTGCATTTCTGTGAAGTGGCTCAAAGCCTGGAGGTGGCTCAGGTGGAGATCTTGTTTAATTCCCTTCTGATCTGAAATCAACCCAGCTGCTTTTTCCTGCTGGCCCCACCCAACAGTCACATTTTGTCCCTGCAGAGCTGCAGGACACCTGCCCAGGCACGGCAAGCCCGTTCCTGCCCTGGGTTTGCACTTGCAGCTTGTGCTAATTAATGAGGTGTGACCGCAGTGGGGCCCTGAGCTGGCCTGCACAGTCCCTGCTGCCCACAGCTGCCGAGTTCTGGCAGCCCCTCTCCTGAGCCAGGGCTGCCCAAATCCTGAAGGATGGGCTGGAGAAGGAAAATCCAGCCCTAAAACCCCCAGAACCTCCAAAACCACCCTGAGGTGTCCCCAGTCCCGGCCCTGTGCATCCCTTGCCCCAAACCACCTGCACATCCAGAGCCTGCATCACTCAAGGCTTCTCCTCTTGCCCAGCTCATCCTAAAGACATTCAGGGGGTCCAGTGAGGGGAAAGACCCTCAGAAGAGGGGAATTCTCCAGCAGAGCTCAGAGCCTGCAAGACAAGGCCAGGTTGGATGGGGTTTGGAGCAAGCTGGTCTAGGGGAAGGTGTCCCTGGCCGGGGAAGGTGTCCCTGGCCAGGGCAGGCGTCCCTGGCCAGGGCAGGCGTTGGAATGGGATGAGCTTCAAGGTCCTACCAGCCCAAACCATTCCATGATTTCAAGACCCAGGCTCCCCTCAGTTGAATTCTTCTTCCCCCAAATCCACAGGCAGCTGAGGTTGAAGGTACAGGGTGGTCACAACCATGAAACCAAACTCAGAATATTCATGGCCAAGGCTCCTGCCCAAAGCAGTCAGGCAAGGTTTGTTGAATACATTCAAATAATTAATACATATGAGAACATTGCAATTCCCCTCTTTGCTGGTCCACAAACAGAAAGAAGCTAAATTCATTAGATTAATATTTGTTGAGACTTATTAGTTTAGCTCTAATTTCATGATCAGATGACATTTTTGGGGAGTTGAAACCAAGCTCTAAAGATTCATTGGATGTAAACCACGGCATTAAAGAGCAAGGAATTTTAAAATTTTCCAGGAAAAGAGCCTGTGCCCCGTTGCTGGTTTGCCCCTAATACTGTTCTCCCAGCAGCTGGGAAATCAGGCACCTCTGTTCCTCACTCAATCTCAGCACAGGGCTGGGGCTTGTTGATATTGAAGCAAATCAACAGCTCCTCCAGCGGCCCAGCCTCCCCAAAACAGGGTGGCCCCTTGGCTTTGATGGTGCCACCACCCATGAGACCTCAGAAGGTCCAGATGCCTTTGAGCCATCTTCTCAGTGACCAGGGTGACCACAGCTGGGCTGGCTGGGGGGTGTCCCCATCAGAACCAGAATGACCCCAACCCCGCTGTGCTGCAGCCACGCAAAGCCCCCGAGACGAGGCTTCCCTGCATCCCCTGGCCTGGAGTCCTCCTCCCATAACCCCAGCAGCTGCAGTTTGGGAATGACAGGAACATAAACCTCGGCTGCTGCCCCTGGCTCTGGCGGGAAGTTCTGCACGTCCCCGGAGCCAGGGGAATGTATTTCATCCCAGGGAAGGCTTTGTACAGTGAGAAGGGGCTTCACTGAGAGGTGGAAGGAGCAAGGAATGCTCAGGGGGTAGTTGTCCAGCAGAATTCCTGCCCCCAGGCAGCTCTGGGTGCTGGAGAATTTCCCAGGCCGTGGTCTGGAGGTGGTGGGGAGAAGCTGGACACATCCCTGGAGGCAACCTGGGGACCCCCCTGAGAGGTGACCCCAGCTTCATTCCCTGCTCCTGAAGGAATCTTTCAGGGGGGCTGGATCGACTCTGAAGTATCCTTCTCACAATCTGAGCTCTGGAAAAGCCCAACCTCTCCACTGGTGGAAGCCATGGCAGAGTTTTGGTGGCTTTGCCCCAGCTGGGAGCAAACGCAAGCTCAGGTGACACCGCTGAGATGCCAGGTCCTGATTCCAGGTGCATTCCCAGGGCTTGGAGGCACCGTTGTCCTGCCGTGCCGTGTTCGCTGCGGCCTCGAGCTCCCTCTGGTCCCGGCTGGAAGCGTCAGGGCCGGCAGGGGCAGGATCCATCCCGGGGGTGCCCCCGGCCGGGTCCTGGCGCTGGCAGCTGCCGGGTGGGTGACCCCCGCGGCTCCCCGCGCTGACAAAAGGCCTATCTTCTCTCCGCCTAAATGATTTAAATTCTAATCAAACATCATTTATAGCACATCTCGGAGCCGTCTCCCGGGAGCTGGTCCCACGTGAGCCGTTGCCAGGGCAACCGGGGGGTCTCATTTCAGAAATGTCAGATTGCATTATTGTCTTCACACTTCTCTGATAACCCGGTGTCTCTCCCTCTCCTGCCACCACCCCCACTCTCCTCCTTGCCCCGCTCCCCGGAGGAAATCACCGGCTCCGTTTCATTCCCTGCCCTGCCAGGCAGGGCCCCTGCTCCGTGTCCTGGTATTTGGGATGGACGAGCAGAACTGGGTTTGTGTTGGCCCAGGCGTTCCCTGCCCCCATGGAGCACGGGGCCACTTCCTGGCTCCCACAAAACGAAGGGGAGAAAGGGTGGATGGCGCTCACAGCAAGATTTTGGTCTGTCCAGGTGAGCTCCACTCCCCTGCAGCCTTCCCGGGGCATCTCCCAGCTCATCCAGAGCAGGATCCAGCCCTGAGGGGACACTGCAGCTCCTCCTGCCAGGGCTTCTTCCCCTCTGATCCATGGCCCTGGGAATGCACCTGGAATCAGGACCTGGCATCTCAGCGGTGTCACCTGAGCTTGCGTTTGCTCCCAGCTGGGGCAAAGCCACCAAAACTCTGCCATGGCTTCCACCAGTGGAGAGGTTGGGCTTTTCCAGAGCTCAGATTGAGAGAAGGACACTTCAGAGCCGATCCTGCCATCCCTGGGGCCCAGCCAGGTGAGAGATCCATCCATGGACACCTGGAGCATGGCAGCTCCTCTGCTCCACAGTTTCCCTTGGAGAAAAGTGTCCCCTTCCAGGGGAAGGTGTCCCTGGCCATGGCAGGCAGGGTGGGACTGCCTGGGCTCTACGGTCCCTTCCAACCCAAACACAAACTCCAGGTTCCCCAGGTCTGGCACAGCCGTGCTTCTCACACGCTGCTGGGAATAATATCCTGGAGGAAAACTGTCCTGGGAAGGGTTTGGCCAGGAGCCTGCGATGGTGTCGTGACCCCAAGGCAAAATCTAGGTGTTTTTATCATTATTCTGCCACAGCTGAGGGGAGCTGGCTGGATAAACTGTGCCTGGTGCTGTTCCCTCCAGGAGCTGTCCCTGCTCGTCTCCCACCCCATCCCACCAGCCCCAGTTTGTTTTTCTCCCCTGTTTTTAACCCTGTGTCCTGCTGGAAGCTGGCAGGGCAGTGCCGGTGTCGTCCCCACAGTCCCCAGGCACCATGTGTGCTGTCCCAGCTCCCTCCAGCTCTCCATCCATCCATCTGCCTGATAAACCCCTAATGAACCTCCCAACTCTGCCTCTTCCCAAAGAATAAACCAGCCCTGGCCCAGGCGGTTAATATTTAACTGAATAAGGGCCATAAATATGGAAAATGGGACTTTTAATTAAATAAGCAGCTTTTAAAAGGGCCCTTGGGCCGAAGAGGCTTTTGTTTAAATATGATTGATTTGACACGTCCTTTCCTTCCTGCTTTCTCCCGCTCTCTCCCTCTCCTGCTCGGTGCAGGGATGGGAAGCAGGCTGCAGCAGGACCCTCCTCCTGCCTGCTGCTCCCAAAATCTCAGGTGTTTGGCTGCCCACAGCTTCGGGCACGCAGCTCTGGGAGTGTGGGAGCACTGGGATGGGCACCCACGCCAGGACAGCTCACTCCAGCTTGTCTGATTTTAATGGGAGCAGGTTTTCCCTGGCTGCTGGGTCCATCCCAGCTGGTGGAAGCAGGGATTCCGGTGATTCCTTGCAGCCCCCGGGGCAGGATCTGGCACCCCATCACACAGCTCTGTGCTCCACCCACGGTGGGTCCCCTTCAGAGGTGATGGAAGGGAAATGGAGGCAGGGAGCAGGGAAAAACTGAGGGGAAGGGACTTCTCCCAGTGCTTTGGGGCTGGATTCACCCCTGAATTTCAGCGCACACACACACACTCAGACTCTGGGAGCAAACCCGGAGTAAAAAATGTTCCCTGATATTTGGGCATTGCAAGCAGCAGCAATCACTCCTTCCTCAGCCAGGCTTGATGGGTGCAGGGGGCTCACGGAGTGCCAGGGGCACTGGGATGTTCCCAGACCTGGGAACACCCTGGGGAATTGGGGTGGGGTGGCCCTGCCCAGACCAGCAGTGATCGATGGGGGTGACCCACTGTGCCCCCTGGCTGCCAGGAGCATTGTCAGGCTCAGCTCTGTCAGAAGCAGGAGTGGGGTGGTCACACGAGGCTGAAGGTCAGGAATCATTGGGAAAAGGTGGGAAAAGGACCGTGGGATAGACCAGAGCTGCAGGAGAGGATGCAGGGCCCATCCCTGGCTCCAATGGGGCACAGAGAAGCTGGAAAAGGGCACGAAGGATGTCCCAGAGGTCTGTGGGAGCAGTGTCCATCAGTGTCCCGGTGTCCATCAGTGGTGCACAGGGAGAGCTGCTGGCACTGCCAGACCTTTCCAGGTACCCTGCAGTGACTCCAGGCCCTAATCCTTCAACACCTCCCTAAACATTTTTTATTTCCCTGTTAAAGCACCCAAGGTGCTCCCTGGGTGGGTCAGTGACAAGCTGCCCTTCCCAGGGCTCCTCTCCTCCAAAGCCCCCGGAGTTTTGGGTGCCCACTCCAAGGCACTGCAGTGTCCTCATTCTCCCTCTGAAACCTGGGCATGTCCGAGCCCAGGTGTGCAGCTCCTGAGCGGGGAAACATCCATGAATCCTGGTGTTCCCTTCATCCTTGGGGCCTAAACCAACCTGCCAGCCCTTCCCTCTGTGCCAGGGCTGCTGGGAGGAGGACAAGGGACATTTTTGGGAAGGGGCAGCTCAGGAGAAGGAGCCTGGGGCCAGACGTGGGCAGAGGTTCCTCAGCTCTGCTTATCTGCTGCTGGGGCCAGCTGAGGCTTTGAGATTTTCAATGCCTGAAGAGCCAATCTGAAAAGCACAGCCCAAAGCTTTCCCAGCCGGCTCCCAGTTAGAGGTGGGAGAAATCCATGAGAAACCCATGGCCCATGGGCTGGGAAGGGATGTCCTGGCTGTCCCTGAGTACACAGCAGGGGGCGGTCAAGTTGTCAGTGTGACACCTGGAGCTCGGTCGGAGTCCCACTGATCTCCAGGGATGCTGTGGCTGCTGATGCTGAGGGCTCCCAAAATCTCCCACCCCAAAGCCTGAGCCAGCCCAGCTGAAGTGCTCAGCCCCACCCGAATCAGGGGCATTTTCACTGATTCAGCCTCAAATTAACCTCAGGGAGAAAACCAACCTGGCCAGAGGCACCAGAGCCGTGAGATGTGATAGCAGCAGCAGATCCCAGCACGGGGCTGCTCTGGGGCGCTCGAGGCAAAAGGGAGAGCTCCTCTGGTAATGCAGAGATAGAGATTTATTATTTTTTTAAAGACATAAAAAAAGGGGGGGAAGGGGGTAATAAAAGGCCCCATGTTTGCAGCCAACACATGTAATCTGTTGCAGCCCTTGTCAGACAAAACAGTTTTGCCGTAAGACAGCGATTCCCAGAGGGGAAAGGGGCGAAGTGAAAATACTTTATCAGCTGCCTACATATGTAAAGCAGTACCCTGGTTGAAAAGCAAAGCCTCTTTCCCTTTGAAAGCTGGGAAGGGAGAGACGGGAGGTGACTGCCTGGGAGCGGGGACAGAAATGACACAGGCACAAAGCAAACCCCAGGCCTCCCTCCTGAAATGCTCTTATCTCCCTATCGGCCCCAAAAAACTACCTGGCTCTGGAGAAGAAACAAACCCAAACAAAACGCAGGCATGGCAAACTTAAAATAGGGTTTTTAATGTACAGAATGTGGTTTTTAATGTACAAAAATTATTTAATTCAGACATGAAGAGCTGGTTCTGTCCGAGTCCCTGGGGTCAGCAGGGATGTGTCCATTGCTTCAGGTTCCTCTTCCCCCAGGCTGGGCTGAGATAAAGGGAAACACGCCCCTGCCTGGATTTAAGCAGTGATGCTCAGGAGCTGCCAGCAGACAAGGGTTTTCCTTCCTCTCTGAATTTAAAGCCTGGGAATTCCAGGACCTGGACACGGCGTGTAAATGAGCCCTTGGGTTCACAGGACTGTGCTGGCAACAAGTGGAGGCTTCTCCTGCTCGAGCCATCAGCCAGAGACCTGAGAAGGTGGGAAAAATTAAGAATTCCATGTAGCAGCTCCTTCAGCAAGAGGGACGTGAGCTGGGCTGGGGGCACAGCCAGGGGGTTGGAGAGTCCAGGAAGGGATGAGATCCCGGGGCACTTCCATGGATCCGGAGGCACAGAGGCAGCAGGGAGGTCAGACATGGGCTGGGGAGGGGAGCAAAGCAAGGAGGGAAGGAGGAGAAGGGCAGGCAGGGAAGCGGCGGGGGGAGAAGGAAGGAGCCCGCGCGTGCCCAGCTGGGCCATGCATCACATTGAAATCGGCCCGCATTAAAAATTCACCAGCCAGTGAATTTTCAAGGGATTTGTAGTAATTAGATGACAAAATGCTGGCAAATCTCAGGCTTGCCAAAGATGTTACTCAGGGGTCAAAGACTCGACACTTTTGGCTGGGTAATTTGTAAGTGTCAATCACACTCAGCCATCAGAGAGAAAGGAGAGCTCACACGGCTGAATCCTAACGACGTCCAAGGCTCCTGCCTGCTCTGGGCTCCTCCCACTGCCACCCAGGCCTGCAGACCCCCAGCTGGAACCACACTGGGCTGATCTGGTTCCTCGTTTTTGAAATTAAAAGAAGAAACTTCCCAGGTTCTGTTGTTCAGTGCTGATCTCTGGCGGGAGGAGCTCCTGCTCTGCTTTGCAGCTGCCTGGGGTGATGTCCCTGTCCCTGTCCTGTTTTTCCTGGCTGTGAGCCCCCTGGGTGATGCCTCTACAGCCTTGCACCAGTTCTGCCACGTGGCTGGAACTGCTCCTGGGACAGCCCATCCTCCTATTTCCCTGGGCTGACACACTGGGCTGAGTTTGGCTGAAAATGGAATTAAAGCGGCTCCAGCCTGCGATCTGCCTCTTCCTGCCTCCCCATCGGGTGTCACGGAGGCTTAGGAGCCACCAGGGCCACCCCATGGGCTGTCTCTGCCTGTCCTGGCTCTGTTGAAAAGCCCAGGGTAATTCAGATCCCGCAGGACACTCCCAGCCCTGGGCTCATCCCACACCAGAGGTTCCTCCTCCATTTAAAAAGTCATTTAGGAGCTGCAGGGCACCTTGGAGGGGCAGCCTTCCTCCAGCTCCTCATCAGCTGCACTCCCAGCCTTTGAGTAGCCCAGATCACGGGCTGGGATCTGCAGAGGGGCTTTTCCTAGCTTTCTTGATCTTCCCTTGATCTGACAGTGCCTTCAGACGCTGCTGGAGCATTTGTTGGGAAGCAGCAAGGAAGGGCTCTGCCTGTCCCTGCCCTGTCCGGCGCTGGGCACTTGGGAGCCATTCCCTGCTCCCAGGGGTGTCCATGGGATGTTCCCTCCCTGTCAGAGCTGCTGGTGGCAGATGGAGACCCAGAGCCCACCCCACTGCACCTGAACGCAGCTCCTACCACTGCCCCACTTGCAGGAGAAAATGAACCAGAAAATGCCAAAATTTAGCTGAGTGAACACCAAGAAAACCTCTTTCCCCCCAAATCACCTCTCCTGACACACTGCATCCCTTCCTACTCTCCTACTCTGCCCCAGCAGCTTTGCTAACCCCTGAGCTGGGGATGACGTGGGGATGTGGTGCCACTGTCTCCATACCCCATCCTGGCCCACACTCATCCCTGCCAGTCCCACGGTCCCGGGGCTGGACGAGAGAGACCAACCCAATTCCATTGCACTGACTGTGGCCTGTGGAGCGTGGGAACCGTGCTCCTGCAGGTCCCAGGGGAGGTGAGACCCCGTCCCTTCTCCAGCTCCTTCCCTGGTGCTCTCTGCCTCTCCCTGGAGCTGCCGTCACTTCCTGTCTGTCACCGATTCAGGTCACACCGTGCACTGTGTTCTCTCTGCCTCCCTTCCCAGCTCCAGTTTGGGGTGACAGCCTCCCTGATTAGCCAATTTGGATCCCTATTTACTGTGAATTACTGAGCCTGATTATTATTCATGGCTGGCGAAGGCTGAGATCTCGAGCCCGGCCATGCGGTTTCTCTTCCTCTCCAATGCATACATTTAGGGAAAACAGGAGGCAGAATGCCTCAGCCAGGAACACTGCACATGCCTCATCCTCCTGCTGGATTTCCTGGTAAGGAAGGTGCTGGTGGAAGCTGGAATGTAGTGGTGGAAACTGGAAAGCGATGGTGCTGAATACTGGTCGTGGTGTGACCCAGGTGTGCTGGAATATAGGTCCCTTCCAACTCAGCTTCTTCTGGGATTCTGGGATTAAGGTGAAGGTCCCTGAATCTCCAGCCAGCACCCAAAGTCAACTCTTCCGTCTGCATTTGCAAATTCGTCCTGACGTCCAACCTGAACCTCCCTCTGGAGCTTCCAGAGCTGCTGGAGTCAGCAGCGGGGCTGGGAAGCAGCAGGGGGGGACACCGGGGGTGCAGGATCTTCCTGCAGCCCTGGCAAAGGGTGGCTGAATGGCATTTACGGTGCCTGCTTGGCTCTTCAGTGCTTCCCAGACCTTATTCCATGGGGCACACCGGGAGGAAGATGGGACTAAAGGGATCGGAAGAGCTGAATTCCTGAATTGCAGGCGGGAGCAGTGCAGTGGTGATGGAAAGAAAGCACCGGTCCCTGCCAGCTCTCCCGCCTCCTCCCACGGGACAGCGAGGAAACACAGGGATCTTGGCCAGGAGTTTTCCAAAGGGAAGGAGACACTTTGGGCAATCCAAGTGGCTCAGCAGAGGGGCTGGCAGTGCCCAGCAAACCTGGGCTCCCTGGATTGCCCTGCCTCCCCATAAAGAGATCAGAGCCCACACAGGCCTCTGGCAACAGGCAGCAATGAGGGAGAGCTGCTGCTACACTAAAGCCCCTTAACCCTCCCATTCAGTCAAAAAGCTGCATTTGAATAATATCCTAATCCAATTGCAGAGCTGGCCCTGGGGAGGGGGATAGGGAGGGTGCCTGGGGAGCAGCTGCAGCTCCTGCTCTTGTCCAGCTCGCCCGGGTCTCGCCCTGGATGAAGCTGTCACAAGCTGACAGAAACCTAGCGACTGTGGGCTTCAGCCTGGGCTCTGCAGACCCCGCAGGGACCCTGCCCCGTCCCCAGCAGCCAGAACTGAGTGAAAACCACTGGCTCCAGCTCTTATGGGCACAGCAGGGCTGAGCACAGCCCAGAGACTCCCTGAGCCCAGCTCCATCTGCAGGGCAAGGCCTGAGAAATGGCTCAGGTGTGGAGCTGCTCATCCTCTCTGCCACCATTGCAGCCTGGGGACAACAACGCTCCCACCCCAGAAAGGACACCCAGATGGGCATCACACCCTCCATGTGCCCAGCTCTGCCCAGGGAGCGCAGGGAGCTGAGGGGTGACAGGGACACCAACCCTGGGGTGTCAAGAGCCAGCAAATCCCGGGGAGCAGGGTTCCAGTTCCTCTCAGCCCAGCTCCAACACTCAGTGTGCAATCATTTGGTACACACAAAACCTTCCTGGAGAACAGAAAAGCCACAGCTCCCCTCCCAAAGCAAACAAGTGCCCTGGAGCAGCACTGCTGAGGCCAAGCAGCAGCAGGAGGCTGTTCCCAGCTTTACATGGACAGGTAAGAGAGTTTGCATTATTTTATCATTAGGATTGTTTCAGATTGGGGAAAAAAAACGAAACAGGCAGTGGGGAGTGCTGAATTTCTGCAGACCTGCTGAAGTGAACATTTAACTCAGGGTAATTAGCAGGTGCGTGCTCATTGTCAGAAAATTCCCGCTGTAGTTTTGGGGGTGCAACGTGTGGGATTCTCAATACGTAACGAAGAAGCGGAGCAGGAATTAACTCCAACTGTTCTCCAGAGCTGTGATCAGCACTGCCATAATTAATGTCCAGGCACATGTAGATCTATACACACATACACAGCTCCCCCCTGCTCACATCAAACAGATTTCCTCGATACAAAATTGCCTGAAAAATTAACCAGTGTCAAACTGCTCCACAAGATAAGTATCATTAAGGGAAAAAGAAAATCTTCATTATGTTTGAAGGTATAGGGAAAAAAAAAACCCTCATGGATGTTTTCCAGCCTGGGAAATAACACATTTTAAAACATATCAAAGGGTTAAATTAATTTTCATTAAAATTTAAATTTGAGAAGGCTCCCTCTCTTCTTTTCTCCCTCCGCCCCCTTTGAACGTTTGACTGGCAACCATTTCATATTTCAATCTCGGCAGAACAAATTGAATTAGATGTTGAAACCAAACTCTGCTCTGTTCTCTAAAGCCTACATGCTCTGCTTGTGCTAATCCTTTTCGTCGCCGCTGCAGACCTCAGAGACACTCAGCAAGAAACCTGCCCTGCCACAAAAGACAATGAAGAGAAAGAGGGGAAAAAAAAATTAAAAAGAAAACCAGGAAAAAAAACCGCACAGGAAAATGCAAGCCCAAGATGCAAGGCTGCAGAGCTGTGCTAAGATCAGGCCTGGAGGGGGCCCTGCCCGGCTTCTCTGTCCTCTGGGCTGGACAGGGGCTGGTCCTGCCCAGCCAGGATGGTTGAACATCCCTGCTGAACTGGAATTTAATTTAGCTGAGGCTGGAGGATCCTGCAGTGCCCCCCTGGTACGGAGCTGTGCCCGTGATGGGTGGGGTGGAGAAGGAAGCAGGGACAGGAAAGCCACTCCTCAATGCCGGGCAGAAGAGGGGAATGAGGCTTGTGACCCCTTGAGGTGACACTGGCAGCCCCTGTGAGAGCTGCTCCCAAGCTGTGCCTCAGTTCAGGCCCTGCTGCAGGGTCTGACACCGCAGCTCTGCCACATCCCAAGGGCTATTCCTGAATTTTGGTCTGTCCCCCGAGCCAGCACGCCCAGATTCCGCTAGGAATGGTTGGTGTTGGGTCTGGGAAGCTTCTCAGTGGCAGCAGCAGGGCCCTGGAGCTGCAGCACAGTTTGGGGGCCCAGTATGGGGTGCCACAGCTCTGCTCCCTGAGCAGGAGCTCAGCCTCCTCCCGGGACTGCACCGAGGCCTGGGCAGCCTCAGGCCTACTGGGGCTGAGCCTGTTCTGTGGGAATTTTGCATAAAAGCTGGGGTAGGGTGCGTCTGTGAGCACAGGGCTGGGCTCTGAGCAGCACCGTGGGTCCTGTTCCTGCTCTGCCCCTCCAGCTCTGCCCAGCTCCACCGTAGTGGTGTCAACATCCACCATCCCAAAATCAGAGCTGCTCCAAGGGGACAGACATTATCCCAGAGCCCTGGCACTCCCTGCAGCGGCACCTTGCAGCCTCGAGATGCCTCCTCCAGGACACAGCAAAGAGCAGTGATGGACTCACAGCCCTCGGGGTGAGCGGTGCCTTGGGAGGGAGCGAAGCCATGGAGGTTTTGGTGCTGGCAGGGAAAAAGCCTTTGCCCAAGTCTGTGACACGGTGGCAGCTGCAGGCTGCTGCGCAAACAGGCACTGTGGATTTTTGGCAGCCCATCTGTTGTACCCCGGCCTCGGGAGGGACAATTCACACCCTGACAGCGATTCCTTCCTGCTGCCTTCCCTGGCGGATGCAAACAGCCAGGGCAGCTCACAGAACACCCTCATTGCCACATGGGGCTCAAAGCGAGCCCAAATCCGGCCTGTGACCCCTGGGACCGCAGCCCTGAGCCTGTGGGAGGGGAGGCCAAGGCTGGGATCCCTGCTTGGAGGCTGTTGAGCCTTTGGAATTGCACCTTCTCCTGCCCTGGCACTGCCGCCCTGGAGCCACCCAGGACACTGTGACCCTCACAGGAGCTGTGCCACCCACTGCCCTGGCACCCACCTCAGCAGACACCAGGTAGCTGTCACATGTCCTCATCTCTGCTATTGTCCTCCTCTTCCAGGTGCTCCATGATTTCATTCAAAACCTCTGATCGCTTTTTCTTCTTTGGGGACTCTGTGCAGGCCGGAGTGGGAGCGAAGGGGAGGAGAAGAAAAACAAAAATTACAACCTGGACACCCTCCACAACCACCTGGGAGGGGCTGAGGGGCTGGAGGCTGCAGGATACTCTCCCGGGGAAGGCCCTCATCTGCTCCTCCTCCCCAGCCAGGCCCTGGCAGGAGCTGGGATTCCAGCACCTCCCACCCGTGCTTTGCTGGGAGCAAACAGCACCCAACCCTTCCTGCTGACCCCAAGTCACCGTGGAATTCATGATTTCTCTGTGGAAAAGTGGCTGCAAGACCAACCAGCGGCTCACCCAGGCTCTTGGCAGGACACAGCCCCACCAACATCCTCACCCTGTCCCAGCAGCCATTCCCACATCCCTCACCTCCCTGCTCTGCTCCTCCTGCCCCACAGCACTGCCCTGTGAGTCCCCCACGGGACACAGCACCGTGCCCACACCCTTCCCAAGGGATGCAGCAGAGTGAGAAACCCCAGGGGGGTGCCAGCCCCTGAGGGAGCACCCCAAGGCCGCAGCACTGAGGGGACAAAGCCATTTGGGCCCTGGTGCGAGGCTGCCGCCCCGCTTTGTGCTGGGCAGGCAGTGCCCTCCCAGCAGGAGCCGTGGCACAGCTCCCTCTCCCCCCGGCTCCCCAGCAGCACATGGAGAACAGCTGTTTAAATCCTGCTTTCAGACATCAAAAGCCTCGCTGGGTTTCTCAAACAAACAAACATACCATAGGACTAAAGAAAAGGTGTAAAATAAATAAATGGAACAAGCTGTGCATTTTCTTTTAGTATTACAGCTGCTGCGGGAGATAAACAACAAGTAAATGTCACAAAACATCAATACAGGAGAAATTAACCTGACAAAAGCTCACATCCCCCCCCTCCGCCTCCCCCCCAACTCCCAACAATTTTGCATTTCTGGAGTTCCCATCTAATGATTTTATTTTTCAATTAATTCCTTGACAGAGAGCCAGAACCTGCCAACCAGTCCCCTGGGGGCTGTGTGGATGGCAGGGGCTGAGGGTGCTGCTGGACCCCATTCCCCAGGCAGCTCTCACCCCACTGAGCTCGGGGGAGCCGAGGGGGCCAGCAGGTGCCACCCAAGCCCCTCCAGCAGCTCTTCCCACTTCAGTCACCCAAAGGCATGAGGGATAACCCACCCTGGAGGAAGGTGCCAGCTCAGCAGTTCTCCCTCTCCTTTACTCTGCTCCCAGCTCTCCTGCTTTGGAATGGCATCAAACGTGGCCTCACCTCCCAAATCCACTGTGGGAAGTGCGTCCTGTGCCTGTCACCCCTTCCCAACCAGACCCTGGCAGGCCCCACACGGAGATCCTGCAAGGATGAGGCTGCCCAGCAGAGGAAAAGCTGGATCTGGGATGCTGGGTGCATCCCTGAGCAGAGTGGGACCCGCCATGGCACAGGCATGGGGCTGGCAGGGACAGCTCCCCCCACTGCATCCCCCAGATCCACCAGCTCGGCCATGGGGAGCGCCAGAAGGAAAATAAAATCCCAAGAGGGTGGGGAAGCCAACTGGTTCCACTTCCTCCCGTGGTGCTGCTCCAAGCTGGTTAAGGTTTCCCTGCTAAAGATCCCACTTGCTTCCCTTAAACAATGGGCAAAGCCGGCGGGGGTGGGCCGGGAGGGGGATTACCACGGGATTAGAACGTGGCAGGGCTGGGGATGCCACGCTAATCCTGCAGGGTTTTACTCCCCGGCTCCGGCATGGGTTTGCATTAGTTACAGATGCTCTTGGAAAAAAAATAAAATAATAAAAAAAAAAAAAAAAAAAANNNAAAAAAAAGGAAGAGAGAAAGGAAAAAAAAGGGAGCCCAACAGCTGGGAAAGGTGAGGGAAGAGGAAAACTGGGGAGGAGTGATCTGGGAAAGGTCGTGGAGACAGGGCAAACTGGGAAAGGTGGTGGAGACAGGAGCAAACTGGGAAAGATGGTGAGAGATGAGGAAACTGGGAAAGTGATGGAGACAGGCAAACTGGGAAAGGTGGTGGAGACAGGAGCAAACTGGGAAAGGTTTTGGAGACAGGAGCAAACTGGGAAAGCAATGGCAGCAGGGAAGACTTTTCCATCCTGCCTGGAGGATCAGGACCTGGCAAACCCCCGCTTCCAGCAACAACTGTAAATAACCAGGGATGAGCCACACTGGGGCTGCTTTCCACCCACCCACAGCCCCTCACTTCTCCCTCATTCGCCCTCTCCAACCTCCCTATGAAAATAAAAACCCCACAAGTCCTTCCCTCCCCTCCCAGCACCGCGTGAAATTCCCCATCTGTCAATTTAATTCCTTGATCGATGGGAAGGAGCAGGAAAAGCGGCCTGGCACAGCTGGCTTCCCAAGTTAGGCCTGGCGGGAGAGCGGCGGCCCCGCCGGAGCCGTGGAGCACGGGCTTTGCTGAGCGCATGGAGCAGCAGTCGATAGCAATTTAGTGGGATTGGGAGCCAGAGCCTTCCCTGCACGGACCCAGGGCTCCTGGGAGCACACTGGCAAATCTTGCCATGTGCAGCATGGAGCTGCTCCAGCTGCCTGGCCAGGCTGGGGGGAAAAAGGGGGCTGGAGTTGTTCCCAGATTTTTGGGGGATTGTGGCTCATTGATTTGGGGATGCGAGAGAAATGCAGGGAGCGCTCCTCCCATGCGGGGCACAGATCCACGGCTGCCCCTCGCCCCAGGGCTGGCAAATCCAGCTGCTGGGCAGTGGGATCCCCTTGCCACAGAGCCAGAACAGCCACCCTGCTGGTTTGGAGGGCATCCGTGATCCTTGTTTTCCAAAGCGAGGATCCTCCTGCCCAAACCGGGGCCAAGATGCTGCTGCTGCTGCTGAGGGCAGGGTTTGTCACCCCTCGCTGCCCTAACCCTGCTCCAGCCTAGGGGCTGCACCAGAGGAGCCAGGGACTATTATTGGCCAACCTTTCCCTGGTGTCTCCTTCCCATTTTAAGAGTCACTGAGTTTATCCCCAGCAGCACCAAAGCCTCCCCTGTCCCTGGCCGAGCTCTCGGGCTCCCCAGCCATCTTGCAGCAGTGGGTCCCCCAAATTAAGTGGGATGCAAATAAAACTCAGAGTGGCTTTTTTAGTCCCCCCTAATAACAGAACCTCCTGCCTCAGGATTAAGAGCAGATACTCTCAGAAATGAGCAAAAAGCCTTAAACCTCTCCCAGACTGTGCTGGGAAGCAGGAGAGACACCATGGAGTGAAGGACTGAGGTCCCAGGCCTCAGGGCTGGGCTGTGGCTTCACTCGTGACAGAATGACTGAAACCACCTCTGGCAGTCAGTGCCCACTCCTGGGCTCCTCACTTTCTCCTGGAACATTACAAAGCCTCAGAAGAAGCCATAAAGAATGACCTGAAAACTACACAAAATGGGCAGGGAGCCTATTCCATTTTATTGCATCTATTAGACCTATTGAAAAGATGGCTCAGAAGTGGCTTGATTGCCACGACAAACGCCTGCATGGAGAAAAGATTTGGGAGAGCAGCCCTCTCCTTAACTTAACAAATAACAGCAGAGACCTGGGACTGGAAGCCCAATCTCTCCAAATGGTCTCTGGAAATTCGGTGCATAATTGCAGCAGAGGGCAGGCTGGGGTAGGCCACGTCTGTCACAGCCCAGGCCTGGCCTTGGAAATACTCAAAGATGATGGGGCCGACACTGGGGCTGGGGACAGCACAGACCTCGGTCTTGACTGTTTCCTGAGCCTTGAAGACCCCAAATTATCCTTTCCTTCCCATTCCCAGCTCGCTCCCCAGAGGGGCCTGGCCACTGCAAAGCTGTGGGGAGAGCCTCCCAGTTCACCCACACTGTGCTGGGAGAGGAAAACTCATGGGACATCCATGAGCAGCACAGGGATGGCTGAGCTGCTCCTGTGCCTTGTGGGGAGAGGAGGAGAGTGGGGGAAATGGGGATCAGTAGGAAAAGGCCTGGTTTGTGGTCTGTAGCACCAGTGAGAAGAGAGGCATGGTCTCAGCCTGGCTGTGTGTGCTCTGTATCCTCCCATCCCTGCTCCATGTGGGAAAACCACGCCAGGGAGGAAAGCTGAAGGAGCATCCCTCTCCCAGGGGCTGGAGCAGGCTGGTGGCAGCCTTTTTTCCCTTCTCTGTCCTTGTTAGGGATCTATATCCCCACATAAGGGACAGAGAGCAGCTCTCTCCTCACCTCAGAGCCACTGGGCATCACTGCCAGGCTTCCCATGGGGCCTTGAAATCAGGAGCAGGCACTTCTCAAGGGAATAAAATCCCACCTGTGACCCTCCAGCCTGCCAGTGTGGCACAGAGAGGCCGAGAGCTGGCCCCAGGCAGTTCTGCCAGGGCTGGAGTCACTGGATGTTCCTGCTCTCCCCTCGAGACAGGCTGGGGCACAGCAGGGACTGTGCTTCCATCCCATTTCCTGTCCCTAAAGATGGGGAGTGACAGCCTTGCTCCTTTTCTCAGCAGACCCTAGAGCCACTTCAGCTCCAAGGCTGCATTCCTCCTGGGATGTGGAAATGTTCTTCCTGCTGCCCTCCCCAGGTCCCCAGCTCGGTGAGGAAGAGCCCAGAGAAGGAGGCTGGAGCAAAGGCAGGCAGGAATCGGGAAGCAAGTGGAGCCTGGGGGCGGTGGCAGAGCTCACAGCCACATCTGTGAGACTGCAAAGACCCTAAAGCCAAGAGTATTTATGTTCCCCTACACTGAGCAGAGTGGAAAGGGGAGAAGGAGATCCTGAAGATAAAATTGGGTCCTTGAAACCTCTCCCCTGCTGCCTTCCCCAGCCAGGTGGAGATTCACATTCCTGTGAGCAAGCACGACGTGTCCCCACTCCAGTGCTGGCTTCTGGGTGGGCACATCCACCCTCAGCCCTTCCAGCACCAACCTGCAGCTCCCCCAGCCTGGAATAACCAGCCCTGCACTATTTCAGGAACACACGGGCAGATCTGCTGGGGTCAGGATCACTGAAGAGCCAAGATGTGCTGCTCTTCCCTCAGCGGGGATGTGCAGCCCCACAGCCGCTCCTGCCAAAACCCCAGGCCACGGGCGTGTGCTGATGGAGAGCGGGAGCTGGGAGGGGATGCAGGAGGAGGAGCATTGATCTCCAGCTTAGCCCTGCAGCCCAGGGGAGCCCTTGCTACATAAATATTTGCCAAGCAATGCATTTGTGCCTGTCGATGGCTGTCAATAGCACCTGCAGTGCTGTCATCTGCGGAGCTGTCACTGTCGGCAGCCTGAGCCAAGCAGCCTCTTCTGCATCTCAACCACAACCACGTGATTTATCCTTCTGACTCCGTGTGCTGCGTGCACACAGCCTGTCCCCAGCTCGGGAGCACCCAGGGCATGGCTGGCAGGTGGCACCGTGGTGCCTGGGCACGGCTGGCACACACCGAGTTACCAGCTCAGAGCTGTCACACAAAGCCCTGGATGCCTCCTGCTTCCCTCGGCATCCTGCGGCTCCAGCAGCTCCCAGCCAGTCCCCAGCGTGTGCCAGGTGGGGCAGTGGCAGGAGGGGCAGTGCCAGGCAGGCTGCCCGGCCAGGGCAGGAGGATCCGGGGGCAGTTACCGTGGAAATGCTCGGCCGTTTTCCGCCGCAGGGCCTCCAGCGTCTCCTCCGTGTCTGCCCACTCCAGCACCAGCCTGCGGCCGTACAGGTGAGTGCTGTGGCAGAGGGCGTTGAAGGCTTTCTGCACAATTCAAAGGGGGAAAAAAAAATGAAAGGAGAAAATAAGAACAGGCTGGCAGGAGGAAAGGCAAAGATGTCCCCCTCCCTCTGCCCTGGAGCAAAAAGGCCACCAGAGAACATCTCACTCTGAGGGCTCTGCTCTGATCCATCTCCATCAGAGCCTCTGACTGGGCCATTTATCTTCTCCCTGCTCACAGCAAATTCCCATCACCATTCCACAGGCGGCTGCTCATGGGGGAGCAGGCTGCCATCCGGAACAGGATGGGACCACCCTGAGCTGGGAATGCTGCAGCCTCGGGAGCTGTGGGCAGCACTGGGTGGGACCCTCCTGGGGTGACTCCCTAGCACCCTGCTCTCTGCTGGAATGCAGGAAAACACAGCTCAGGTGTGAGGGAGAAGTTCCTTTCTGCTCTGGAAAGCAGTAAGGTGGGAAAGCCGCCTTCCTCTCACCCGTGGTGGCAGCAGCAGCAAATGTGGCAGAGCAGAAGCCAAGGCAGAAGTCTCTGCTCTTTCTGCCTCTGGTGGTTTGCTCTGATACAGAAATCTAGAGGTTTGCTCGGTGTTAGATCCTGTTTAATAACATTCACACAGCTGGAGTCTCTGGGTGATGTTGAATTCCAGCATGCTGGCCAGCCCAAGGCTCAGATGGCTATCTCTGGCGGTAGGTAACCAGCTGAGACACCCAGAAAACAGCGAAGTCCAGGGAAGCTTGATTTTGTCTTTATTTCCCACAAAATTTCAAGGAAATTCAGGACTGAGCAGGATTGGGCCCACAATGCAAATACACAAACTTGCTGGCCAAATATTTTTATCCCCAGGGGCCCACAAAGTGCTCCACAGTAAAGGTTGGGCACAGGGGGAGAGAAATTCCCAAATGCTCTTTAAAAACCCCAGCTGAGGCTGGGATCAGCTCAGGTTATGAGCTCCGCATATCCCTGGAACAAAAATGGCAACTCTAGGATGACAGAAACACATCCTGCTGTCCAGCAGGGACCCGGGCTCCCATCTGGGGGACCCCGAACCAGCTCCCAAGCTGTCCTGTAGATGCCCAGCTCCCTCCTCTGAGCCCCTTGCTGCGGCTCTGAGCCACTGCAGTTGTCCCCAAATGCCCATCTCTGGGCAGAGGGGCTCGTCCTGCCCACAGTGGCTCCTCAGGACCCTCCCTGAGCTGCTGGGTGATGAAACTCATAAAAACCCCCCCATTTTCAGTGACCAGCACCCAGCAACCTGAGTTTTCCTCTCCGTCCGAAGTCCTTCCCCTCATAGAATCCTCACGTGCTATGAAATAAAACATGAGGAGCAGCAGCTCTGCCCGCTCCACGGCCTGGGTGAAATTCCCATTATCCCAGCAGCCCCCTTTTCCAGGGCCACACTCCTCCTGGAAGGGTTGCAAGCTGCAGCTGTTTTTCTTTGCTGCTGCTGTGTTTGCAAGGCCTATCTCCCAATTAGCAGAGCAATGCGTTGGCTTAAACAAACACTCGGGGGGAGGCAGTTGTGAGGGCTGTTTACATTGGCACAGGGAGCCTTTTCCAAAGCCTGGCAGACACCCCATAGCTCTGAACACTGCATTTCGTGTGGTAATCCCTGGTTTTGGATCTCTCCTTGCCACAGCACGGGGAAGAGGGAGCTTGGCTGACAGCACACAGCCCCTCTGTGCTCCACAGCTCATGCAGGAGGGCAGAGCACGATGGACGTGGCACTTGGTGGGCTCTGGTGCTCTGAGCCAATTCCCTGACACCTCCTTCTCCTCCTCCTCCTCCCAGGATTGCCATCCTCCATTTCTGCTGGCAGCACTGGGAAAGGCCGCGGAGCAACAGGGAAGGCAGATACTGCCATCAGTGAGACACATCTGCCACCAGCCTGCTGCCACTGGCCCTTCCTAGCCAAGTACATCCCCAAAATGAGCTGGTTCGCACCCAGGAAAGCTCCAGCTTCTACTGGGAATTCTGCTCCCTGTCTTCCAGAAGGGATCCCAGAGCTGGGAATGCAGCAGAGAAGCTGCACATTCCAGGTGACAAGCACAAGGATGTCACTTCTTTGGAAACGAGCTAAAAGACAAAATGTAGCTCTTTACTGCTCTGAGAGGATTGAAGACTTTTTCAGGGAAAAATAAAGAGAAACCACTGATGATTTAAAAGACAAAGGGATGAAGGGGAGAAATGCCATCCCCATACATCCACACTGCTGGAAATCTTCCAGGGCGAGGAGGAAATCTGCCATTGCTGCTATCCAAATGAAAAGATAGGTAGGGAAAAAAATATATTTTAATTAGGTGACAAAATACAAAATGAGGAGAAGCAGCCTGGCTTTCACAGAAAGCTGAGCTGGAGGCAGGAGCTATTTTTGGGATGCAGCTCCTCCACCTGAGCATCTGCCTCCCCAAAGCACCTCTTTGGAGGAACAAAGAAGGGCCAGAGGTTTGTGGAGCTGTATCCAAATGAGGGATAAAGGGAGGTGTGCTGTCTGCTCATCCAGGAGAGAGACTCACCACAAAAGACCTCGAATTCCCAGGGCTTCACATCCTCCTAGGCCTTTCAGGGGAGTTTTTGCCACACAAGGCTCCTTTTTAAATGCCCCAACCCGATTTTGATAAAGCTGCTGTTTGGTAACACAGCCTCTGCCAGGCCACACTGAAGATCCCTGGCAAACCTTCTCCCAGGCCTCTTTTGCTTTCCAGATACATTTGGGCTTGCAGGAAAACCCTATGGACTTCTCTTCCTCAGGAATAGGATGTGGGTGTGCTTAAAATGCCATTCCTGAGCATTTTCCAAGCCCGATTTGCCGAGTTTGGCTCGACCTTAAGGCAATGGCAGGAAAAAGCGGAGAGAGGAAAGGGAGAGGCTGGAACAGCAGCTTAGAAACACCTCTGGGATCCAGAAAGGGAATTCCCAAGGGAAGAGGTGGCTGACAAAGCCCCAGGAAGGCCGGGCTGCTGGGGTGAACAGAGGCTGCAGTGCTGGAAAGGCCGGGAGCAGGGACTGAAGCTGGCATCTGCCACCCCAGGCGTGACAGTGACAGCTCCAGCCCCGAGTACTGCATCCATTTAGGGGATGGTGCTGCTCGGCCTCCACATTCCCCCTTGCCCTATTAAATACTGCAGCCAAAGAGCCTCCAGGCTGGAATCATTAGAGGGACAAAGGGTCAACAACATTAGGAGATTGATAAATATCCCTCCCTCGCGAGCACCGGTCCCAGCTGAGGATGCTCTCTGCCATGCCAGCTGCACACAAGGATTTTTCCTTCCGTGTGTGTGCATTTGGAAAGCGTTGGCTGTCTCTCCCAAATGGGCAATTTCTGTTTGGAGACCAGATGTATTTTTATATCAACAGGGAAGAAAGGTGGGAACTCGGCTTCCAGTTAATAGTTCAAAAATAAAACCAATTCTGCACAGGAAATGGTGAGTGCTGGAGTATTTTGGTATTGCCAGTGGATCAAAGTTCCAGGGGAGGCTGAGAAGATCAAGCCAAGGCTGATGGGGCAGATCTGCCTGCCCAGCACCGGGGAGTTGGGAGGGGGAGCCCCCATCCCCGTGCCGGCTTTGGAAAATCTCCACGTGCGCTCCCACAGCAGCCGTGGTGGTTCAGAGAAAAAGACAAACATGGGAGGTCACAGGCTTTAAAAGCCCAACAAAGCCAGCCCAACTATTCTATTACAAACCCATCATGTTTTATAAGATGCTTATAAGCAATTTCCAGATTACCACTCTGAGCAAAAGCGTCACTGACAGTCAGAGCTATTCAGCTCAGAGGTCTCCAGGCCCACTCCCCTCCTCTCTCATTTCACTCAGCAATAAACTCTAAGCCAATTATGAGCGTGTTTACAATATTCAGGATCCTATTCATCAATACACCGTACATCCTTTTCCAGACGGCCAGTGGAGTGTACTTGATGTGCCACTTGTGAGACAATTAAATCCCTCAAAGAGATGAGGGGGAAAAAAAATATGAAGAAGGAAGAAGAGCTGCTTTGCTGGGAAAGAAGAAAACCCCACTGAGAGCTCCTCCACACAGGGCAGCTCCCTCCCTGCATACTCCCCTCCATGAGCTTTGGGAGCAGTGCCCTGATCCTGAGCCCTCCCCTCACCATAGATAGGTTTCCTATCACTGAGATTCCCATTTGTCCAGTGCAGCTGGAATCAGTCCCTGGGGGAATGAAAAGTGATCGGAAAAACACTGAGCAAACCCTGAGCCTGTGCCTGTTTCCCCCAGAAAGCAGCAGAAAAGCGGGTGCTGCCTCATACCCCCAAACTCAGCAGCAGTAAAAAGCCAGCCAGGTCCCTCTGAGCACCTTCCCGTCAAAAGCCTCAAGTTTCCTTGGGAAAAGATGAACTCAAACCGCAGGAATAAAGCCTGAACGACTGTGGAGTGCAGCAGAGGTGAAAGCAAAGCTGCTCTGAGCAGAGCCAGGGGCACAGGGAGAGAAACCGGGCTCCTGGGGGGATCCCTGCACCCGCAGCTGATCCCAGGAGAGGATGGAAGCTGAGCAGAGGGAAGTTTGAATTAGGATCAATACAGCACTAACAAAGAAACTCCATGTACTGTGTTATCCAGGAGGTCAGGCTGGGAGGAATGATCTAATAGTCCCTGGTGATCCTGGATCAATGAATCCTGTCTGAAAACATAAACACAGGCTCTGGCTGCCTGCCCCCTCCCCTCTCCTTCACCTCCACTCACAGTCTCGAAAATCTGCAGTTTTGGGGGTCATGTGGTGCCTTCCCTCGAGCAACAACATCGTGTGGGTTGTGCCTACAGCCACCCCCTTCCAGACACTGCACAAATCACCAGGAGGCAGCAGCAGGATGAAATCCATCCTGCTCCGGAGCCTCTGGCCAAGGGTGAGGGCAGGATGCCATCAGACAGGCTGCAATCCACTTATTTTTGCTGCAAATATGGAACTTAAATATAGAGGAAAGCTTTCAAAACATAAACAAGCCAGGCCAATTCATAAGCACTGATCCTCTGTCACTGGGAAAGCACCAGGGTGAGGCTGCTCCCAGGGGCTCTCAGAATACACAGAAGAACAGGTAAACACAAGCCTTGCACAGGTTACAAACCAGGAAACAGCCACAATATCCCAAACTCCTCTAAAATCAAGGTGGTGGTGGGGGTGGGACATGCACAGAGGTTTCCTGATGTGTTAATGTTGGGTCAAACCCATCCTTTCTCATCTTGCTGCTGACAAACCTGAAAAATAAGCTCCCGGCCTTCTATATGACAAGGATTTTGAGTTATTTTATCAGCTGCACCGAAATTATCCCCATTATGGCTTTGGCTGTGGGTTTTGCCATTGTCCACATGGGGGTTCCAGCCTCAGTGCAGCTTTCCTGGGGAATGGCAGCAGCCTGTCGCAAATCATTGGGCAGAACCTCCAGGCTCCTTCCCCACCTGGCTGGGCAGTGCCAGAGCGGGAGGCAGAGCACAGCTCACCTTGGCATCCTGCTTGGTGACAAAATCCACGAAGCCAAAGCCCCTGTGGGATCCCGTTCCTGCCATTTTCTTGGGCAGCCGGACAGTCTTGAGCTCTCCAAAGGTGCTGTGAATCCAAGGAAAAGCAGAGACAGCGTGAGGTGAAGGGAAGAACCATCCCTTCCCCACAAACCCTGGCAGTGCTGAGCCACGATGCTGAGGGCTCAGGTGAGTCCAGAGACCTGCAGCTGCTCTGCTTCCCTGTAAACCCCGTCTCCAAAGCACCCAACAGCTAAAAACAGCTAAAACCCCTGGATTTCATGGATCATTCTGGATATAAACCTTAGCAAAACAAAAAACTTCTTTAATGGAGGCACTGTGTTTCTCCTTCCCTCCAGAGATGCAGCCAGAATGCCATGCCCTGCTCAGGGTGGGCAAAGAGCATCTCCAGGTCAGCAGGGCTGCTCCAAATGCCACCAAAACAGATTTATTGCAGCTCTGAAGAAGGGCTGGAGTGCGCAGGATCCTGGCAGGAGACAGAGCATGGCCCCACAGGGACCTGTTCTCTTTCTGGAATAGCTCCTCCATTCCCAGAGGTGTCCTCCTTCCACTCCAGGGATCCTGGGCATTTTTTGTGACTGGATTTCGTCCCTCTAACCCTTCAGCCTGGCCCATCCTGCAGCCTCTGGGCTGGAATAAACTGGTTTTACTCAAGCTTGCTGGATGTACAAAGGGAAACAGGCGAATCCAGCAGACCACAACAACCTCCATATCCAACAGCATTTCAGACACGGTTTGGAGTGTCAGTGGAAAGTGGGGAACAGGGAGATAAGGGGGGTTCTGTTCAGCTGGAGGTGTGGGGTGGGGCTGGCAGCATCTGTCCAGAGAAGTAACTTGTGGCCTGAGCACCAAATCACGCAGCCTTGTCCAAAAAACCTGAAAGCAGAGCCAAAGGCAGCACTCGCTGGACACCCCTCTCCAGTGCCATCCCCTGGAGAAATTCCAGGACAAAGCTGACGCTTTCCCTGCAGCCCAGCTCCCGCTTCCCCTTCTCCTCCCCTCCCCTCCCACACCCATTTATCAAACACGTATGCACAAACTGCAGGCAATAAATATTTAATGTGGCCCAGGTCTGAAGAGATGTGTTATTTTATTTGAAAATCTCCACACAGGCGTGCATCCACAAAAGGAGCCTGGGATACAGCGGTGCCAAAGAGCACCTGGGAATAAACACAGTAAAGGCCATAAACGCTCTCGTGAAATGATATAAGCTAAATCCTAGGAGTTAACCTGCTGCACTGGCAGCATGACCAGGCATTCATCCACCCAATTTCCTTAGGCAACGTGGTGTGTAAATGCACCATTATGAAGCTTCAAAATGAATCCGCACGTCTGGCGCTCGGTGCTTTCCCTCCCGCTCTCCCTCCTGCGCCCTCCGCGCTGGAGCTGCGCAAACAAACAAACAAACCTGAGCACGGCACAGGGAGCAGCCTCAGCTGCTGGGGAGGCTCGCAGCTGGGAGCAGCAGGAGCACCCTGGGCTTTGCAGAGCTCCTCCTGGAAGGGGATGTGGGGGTGGGACAGGGACTCCCAAGATCCCTGGAGCATCTCAAAGGCTGTGGAATGAGAGCTCCTGAGCCATGGAGATGCCCCTGTAGCTAGGAAAAATGGGAAGTAGGAGCCATGGGCATGCTCCAATCTCTCTCTCCATGAAAGAATTCCAAGGGCACGGTCTGGGGCAGCAGAATATTTGCTAAAGGAACACGAGCAGAGGATTTGCTCAAAGGGAGGTCTCGGACAATGCTCGCTCCCTGCACTCAAACTCCAACTCCAACACCCAAGGCACGGAAGGGGCCAGGAGGTGCCCACAGGAGCAGGATGGCTCTGGATTCAGGCTCCTGGGGAAGCTGGGCCTGGGCAGAGCTGGGAGAAATTGGCTCTTCCTTCCTCCCCAGCTCAGAGCAGCCCAAGGCCCCGCACCGGGAGAGGTGTGGAGGCAGCAGAGACCTGAGCCAGATCCAGAGCAGTGCTGGCCACCAGCACCTCCGCGGGGCTTCCAGAGGGATGGATGCAGGGAGCAGGCAGGGTGGAGGCTGAGGGAAGCCGGGGGGCACAGGGCTGACCCCAGTGGGGCTGTGCAGTGGAACACCGGCCCCCCCAGCGCGGCGCTAATTGGAAAGCACAACACAGCAATTACCAGCCCGGGAGCTGCGAATGAAGTGCAGAGCTCCGGCCTTTAATGTTCTCCTCTCCGGTGCCAGGCACAGACTCACACCTCTCTTTTCCAATTATTTCTTCTGGATTTGGGGTGAGAGAGAGGCACAGGCAGAAGGAAAACCCAATTACCCCCTGCAGTGCCAGGCTCCCGGTACCCAGGGAAGCCGGAGGGAAGCCAGGTGCTGACGTGTTTGCTCCCACTCCAGCTGCATCCAGGCTCCTGGATGTGCCAGGCATGGATTGTGCCAGGGACAAAGGCACAGGAGTGGGGATGGCAGGAGGAGAAGGATGGAGCATGTCACCCAAATGACACCAGAGCTTAAGGACAAGGCAGGGAAGAAAGCAGCTTTTCTGTAAGATCCCACTGAGCTGATTGAAAATGGGCTCCCAGGGGTTGGGACAGCTGCATTTCTGCCAGGACACCCCCGCAGCTCCTGGCGGCACCACACCAGGATGGGATTTCACCAGAAACAAGGTGTGCAGCAACCCCAAACCTCCTGTGAAACAAGCCCCCCGAGGAGCTGCTTACCACGAACACAGGAAGGGCTGGGGGGCCAAAAGCAAAGGGTTTTGTCCCAGCGGCAGCAGGACTGCAGAGCCCTGGGTACCTGCCCTGTACATGGCTGCTCCATCCTCTCCCAGCTTCCTTCCCATAGAGCCGAGGAAAACAGTGTCCCACCAATGTCCTCTGAAATCCCCCGTGCAGTCAGGCCCACCAGGGGAGGGCAGAGATGTGGAGAATGTGGCTGTGCCTGGGCTCCCTGGTCCCCGCAGGCCCTGCCAGCCAGGCTGGCACATCCCAAACTCATGCCTTGCTCTCCCAGGCTTGGCACGTTTTCCTGCTGTTGGCTGGGACGGATGGCAGCCTCAACAAACACTGCAACTCCTCGTTCCTAAATGAGAGCCTTTGTTTTGTGCCCATCCAGATTTGCTGGGAAACCAGAAAAAGCCTGTGCTGGCCCTGGCTGAGTGCTGATCCACAGGGCTGCAGGTCAGAGACAGTCGTGAATGAGCTCTCTCCAAGCTCAGCAGAAAAACAGGGAGCGTCCCAGAGATGCCAGCAGGGACATCCCCTCCTTCCCACCCACCAGGGATGCAGCATTTCTCCATGGTACTGCTGGCTCTCAGCTGCTCTCCCGCTGCTTTGGCAGCTCTTCCAGCTGCCATCCTGGCTGAGCACAGGGACGAGAAGATTTCTCCTCCTCACTGCAAGCTGGCTGCAGGTCAGAGGGACATCACTCCTTGGGATTGTAATTCCATCCTTCTGGCACAGGCCAGCTGGGAGGCACGGCCTTTGCCTGCTAATGATAGGACATTATATCGCTATTAAACAGCTCATTCCAGCTCGGGAGACAGAACAGGGCTTAGCTTGGCCTGCTCACCAGGAGGGGCCTGCACACCCTTCACCAACAGCCCAGAGGCCAAGGGACAGAGGGGATAGGGATACAGGCGGCTCCAGGAAACCTCTTCCCTCCCCTTCCTTCTTCCCTGGTCTCTAGAAAACTCCAAAGCCTCAGGCAGCCGTGTCTATGGGACCTCCAGACCAGGATAAACATAGAATCAGAGAGTGGTTGGGGTTGGAAGAAACCGTGAAGATAAACCTTAAAGTTCATCCCATTCCAGCCCTGCTAGGGGCAGGGACACCTTCCACCATCTCAGGCTGCTCCAAACTCCACCCAGCCTGGCCTTGGACACTTCCAGGGATACAGGGGCAGCCACAGCTGCTCTGGGCACCCTGGGACAGGGCCTCCCCACCCTCACAGGGGACAGCTTCTTCCCAAGTGAAGAATTTCTTCCCAAGAAATTGCAGAGCTGCTCAAGGACTCCTGGGTTGCTGAGTTCTATAGGGGAAAGCACAACTGACACCACGAACCCATGGGACGGTGTGAGAGAGAGACCAACGCTGCCTGCTGCCAGAAGTGCAGAACTCCTTGGAAAACAACCCCAAAACTCCCCCTCAGTGCCCTGCAGATGTGTACAGAGGTGCCACTGCACAGAGCAGTCCTCAGTGCCCTCTCTGGTTTATATTCCTTCAAGAGAAACAAACCAGCAATAACACATTGAAAAGCTGATGATGAAAACCTTGATCCAGGCTGCCAACCTTCTCCTGGGTTGCCATTCACTGCCCCCACCTCCTCCTCTCCTTTCCCTGCCCTCCCTGCCCCAATCCCCGCTGGTGCCTGCTGGCAGCCCCAGGCCGCAGCTCAGGCGGCTGAGCCAGGCAGCGTGACCGCTCATCCCAGATGGCTCTGGGCAGGGATGGCGAGTCCAAAAGACACACAAGTCCTTCTCTCCCCTCCCTGCACAGCCTCAGCCTCAGGAGAATTCACTCAATCCCTTCATTTGATTCTTTTTCCCCCCTCTCCCCCAAACAGGACCTTCCCTCCCCCCAGCAAACCATGGGGCCCTGCCGCTCTCTGCTTCTGCACCCATTTGCTGATGATAAGGGAAAGGGATAAAAAAAATACAATAATGGTCCTTTTTTTCTTTCTTCCTCCTTTAGGAAGGCAGGACCCTGGCAAATGGTTTTGCCCCTGGGCTGAGCCATGGCCAGTTCCACCCCCTGCATGAGGGAGTTAATGGAATACGCAGCAGAAGGTGCCTCCCGCCTCCCGCTCCAGGACTTCAGCTGACTCCAGGACGGCTAATCCCATTACAAGAAAATAACGTGGATAATTCAAGCTAATGAAATCGTTACAAGAATGTGGACAGCCAGGGGTGGACATTCAGAGCCAATTTAACACTCCTTGGTGTTGTTATCCCCAGCACAGGAAATATCTGAAAGGAGGAAGGGAAAGGGGAAGGAGGGAGGAAAAAAGCCTTCCTCTCTTGTTAGCTTAAATCCTGTTAGAGAGTTCAGGAATTAATCTGGCACCTATCTCCCCTATTACCATCATCACCATCATCAATAATGCCTCCTTGGTCACCTCTGAAAATCAGCAAATGAAGGCACAGGAAGGCAAGGTGGGAGGGAAATCTTTGCATTCCAGAGCCAAATCCAACTGTGGCTCCCTCCAGCTCTGGTGGAGCTGTGGGCTGAGGGATTTAACAGCAGAGCAGGTGTCCCCTGGACCCCAAGCCCACAGAAGGAGTGACACCAGCAAGCAGGAGCCCTGATCCCTCACTCCCTGCCGTGGACAGTCCTGATGGATAAATCAAACCACACCTGCCAAAGGCCTGTGAGAAGCCAGCAGGACTCAGCCATGTCCACACCTTGCTCTTTCCCACATGGCTCATCAGTTTTTCCAGCTTCCTCTTCTCTCTGCCCAGGAGCACCATCTTTCTTCGGAGGCCCCTTGATCTGCTGCTGCAGCAAAACCAGCTGTTGCTTTGTGGGATTCCTCTTTTTCCGTGCCAGCCTCATGCTGCTGGGAAAAATGGTGCCGCCTGCTCCGAGCCACGGATCCCTTTCCCAGTTTTCTGGAAAGACCCGACCCTGCTGCCAGAGCCTCCAGGGCAGGTCCAAAGCCAGGCTCCCCTCACTGATGTGCCCCCACACCCCCTGAAATAACAGCGGTGCTGGTCCCAGCTCCAGCAAAGCCAGGGAGTCCATGAGATCCGCTAGGAAACAGCCCTGGAGAAAGATCCAGCTTTTGGATTGCACTCACTCCCCTCAGTGCCTGTGGAAAACTCCAAGTTGAGTTCTGCCCGGATTTATTGAATTTTGGCACACATCTTCAACAATTCTTTAGATGCCCAGCAGCACAACTACTGCAAGTGCCAGGGACTACCTGGGCATGGATGTGCTTCTTCCGAGGAGCTGCGAATTTACCCACAAATCCCATTTTTAGTGGGCAGTGGCAGCAGCCTCCCTTGGAGCTTGTGGCAAAGCAGGATCAGATACACGAGAGCTTTGGCCCCAGAGCAGGAGGCAGCCAGGGGATCTTCTCTCTCCTCAAGATGCTGGATCAGGAGGCAGTGGCTGCTTCCCATCACTTAACTGGCTTGTTTAAAAACACAGCAAAACATTTTATCCCTTCTCCATTTATTTTCCTTAACAGTTGCTTATGAGGGACCTTATCAAAAGCGTTCTGAAATTCCAAGTAAATGAGTCATTAGGCAGGTTTTCAGAACAGTAATTAGGCCACTCCATGCCCCTGATGTATTATTTACCTGAGAAGATCTACATAATTAGGGCTCTTCTTTATAACTGGTATTACACACACTAAATTCTACTCCAGTCTATCGTGTAATTACGCAATTAGGCTGCATGCTAAACACAAACCAATCCTGAAAACCAAGCAGAAAGGAATAAAAAAAAACCCACCCCACACCAATAATTATTATTTTTTAAATCCTCCATCAGCAGCACAGCAGCAAGTCTTAAAATTTTAATATCCCTCCACTTAAAGTCATTCCTAACCAGGTGCTGCAAGCAGGTTTGGTTTCTTAATCTTGCCGCATTTCATCCGACTTTGGGAGGTTTTAATGTTGGGAGAGATTGGTTTTAAAGGCTGCTGGGAAAAGGGGCCTTTCCCTTTCCTGGATTTTCCACGCTGTGTCCTTGCAGCAGCTCCTCAGCCCCTGCTCCTCCCAGTCCGTGATTATTTTTCCCCAGCTCCTGGAGGCAGCCAGGTACAGCTGCTCTGGTGTGACCATTCCGCCCTCCAGAGCCGGCTCCCACGCTGGAATTTTAGCGTGGAAGAAAGGGATGAGATCCCTGGAGCACCTGCAGCAGGAGATGGGATGTTCAGAGCCCCACCCAGCAGCCTCAGGATGGATGTGGTCAGCTCCTGATCTGTTCCCATCTTTCTCCTGGTCCCACTGCCAAGTGAGATCCCAGGATGTCCCTTCCTGCCTGTGCCTGCCCATGGGGAATTGCACGTGTCCTGCTTTGTTTTTTCCTTGCTGATGGAAGAGACTCTGCTCTTGGGGTGGGGAGTTTTTTTTTAATCCACCTCTTGCCATAACCTATTTTAGAGTTGGTGAGACCAAGGAAAAGTGCCCGGAACTCCCCAACAGCTCCTGGAGACGGTGCCTGCCTACTGCCCATGTTGATTTCCATGCTTTGAAGACAACAATGATTCACTGTTTAGATGAAGCAGGAACACATTTCCTCCTGAAATTTTACACCTCAGTGCTCACAATTTGCAGTTCCCAAGGCATGGGGGAAGGTGCAGAGCTGGCACAGGGAACACCCCAAGCTTTAAGAAGCCCCTGGTTTAAGCAGCACAGCTGGACTTGAACTCTGAGAGGAATCTGGGAGTTCATTCCAAAGGAGTTGGAGCTGGTGACTCAGAGGATTTAAAGATAATTGGTGGATGTGGGATGGAAGAGACTATCCCAAACCAGGATGGAGGTGGAAAATTCAAATTATTCAGGTTTTGTTGTTGCTTCTCTTCTCCTGGGCAACCTTACAGAGCTCTGAGTGGTTCTGTGATCACAGCAGGGCTCTTGGCCCCTCTGCCACTCTCAAATTCCCTATCTAACATCTTCCTTTTCAATCCTATTGTAATTACTGTTTTTTTGCTGGGGGAGACAAAAGACATTCAGGTCTGGTGGAAAAAGAACCAGCTCTGTCAGGAGAACTGAGATAGGGCAGCTTCCCCCTTGGACCACAGCAGGACCCAAGCACCCTCCCCTGAGGGTACTAATGCCAGCAGCCACGACCCCTCTATCCCAAACCTCCTGAAATCCCAATCCCTGCACAGCCTTCAACAAGAGCCTCCAATGCATGCAGAGCCTTTCCCAGAGCTCACACTCCTAAGCCCCAATTCTCCCAGCACACAGCACCTTGCACGACCAGGGCTTAGGAGCCACCAAGTCACTGCCCTGAGCACCAGAGGGTCAGGATTTCAAAGGAACCCGCAGCTCCAACAGTGCTGAGATTTGGGGATTTATCTCTCCTGGGCTCTTTTGAAAATCCTGATCAGAGTGCAGCTCTGGTCAAAAAAAATCAGTTATGCTAAAAATAGTGCTCACAGGAGGGTCTGGTGCAAATCTCTGCTCCTAGAGGATTCTTATGAGTCAGCTCCTTTCAAAGACAAGGGGAAATTTGTTCAACTAGCAAAGCAGGAAACTCAGAAGGAACCCAAAGGTGTACCCAGGGCATCCTCTGGAGAAGGCAGCCTTGCTGTGAAGATACCAGCTGCATCAACGATCCACTAAAAAATAAATATACATCTCATATTCAACTGCAGAACCTCCTGCACTGAGCCGCAGAATAAATATAGAAGCAATGAGGTATTTATAGGCACACAGCTATTTTAACACAGCTCTGCTTTAAAGAGAGTCCTTATTTAAGTCTTGTCCCTGTAAAGCTGCAAGATGACTTCGAAAAATGCCCTGATTAATTATTTTCATCAGGAGAACAGAGAAACACGGAGGGAAGATCAAATACCCAGGGAATGTTGGAGCTGTGGTGGTGACTCAGACACAATAGGGGTGCTGACACCTCCTGAACCCAGGCTTGGCCCTGGAGACAGAGATTTCAGGATCACTGAATGGTCTGGATTAGAAGAGACCTCTGGACATCACCCAGCCCAACCCTGCTGCCAAGAGCTCCACGAAGTGTGGCCATGATGAAAGGAAAGGGGAGGGGATCATCCTCCCAGCCACCAAAAAACACAAGGAAACAAGGTGAGCCAGGCGGCAGGGCTAAGGAGAATAAAGTGGCAGGGAACAGAGTAGAATGCCAGCAGAGACCGAGCTTCCAGTCAGGATGGGCTCGGCAATGCTGAGCTCGTGGGGAGCTGTCAGGGTCCCAGCTGGTGGCAGTGAGTCCTGCAGCAGTGACAGCTCTGGCAGAGGCAGGGAGCAAACAGCAGAAAAGGGGCAGAAATCCAAGGAGGCAAAGGCAGCTCCATGGGGCTGTGCTCACCGGCAGGAAAAAAGAGAGGCAAAGTGGTTAAAGAGCAACTTCGAAGCAGCATCCTTGCTGAGCACAGGTAGGGCAGGGCAGACTGGCAGCTCCCCTGCCTCCCTCCTTCCTTTTTGCAGCCCTCCCTGCTGCCGCAGACCCAATTTCATGGGGTTTTTGCAGGAGCAGTGGGGTGGAAAATGATCCTTGGGAGGCAGCGCCCAGCCACCCCCAAATCCCCCCGCAAGGAGGGCGGCCCCAGCCCCACCTGGGTGAGGAAAGGGGCCACCAGTGAGATTCCCAGGCGGCAGCTGGGGTGGGGACTGGGGGCACCCACGCTCCCCCCAGCCCCATCACCCTCCCGGCTGCTGACGGGAGAGACGGCGCAGTCCTGCGTGACAGCGGGAAATTAATATGATTTTGGGGGAAGCTGGCAGTGAGTAACGAGCAGCTGAAGCACCTCATCCCCACCCCCTTCACCCCCCAGACTCTTTTAACCCTTTGGCTGCTAGAAAGGGATCAAAGAGTGGGGAGAGTAAGAGCTGGGTTAAAGTGAACCAGAGACGGGCCATGCAGCCCACATGAAACTGGATTTACAGGAATTTAGGCACAAATCTCAGTGGTGCTGCTTGTGAGCAGGCCCAGATGCTGAGATTGGCACTCCTGGGCTCAGAAAAGTCAACATTTCTGCTTTTCCAAGTGAGGCTCCATGAGAAGATATAAAAAACCAAACCAAACCAAAACAAAAAAAGATGGGGGGTGAAGGGGGGCCAAACCTGTCCTGCAAACAGTCCTGGGCAAGGCCTAGAGGCCACCCACGAGGGGACAGCTGAATGAAAAGTGGTTCTCCCAGCTTCCCTGGTATCTAAGAAATGGAAATGTGGTCAGAAAAAACACCCCAGGCTCACAGGCAGCTGATGTGAAGCCCTGGGTGCCTGGTAAGGGTCAGCACCTTCCTGAGAGGTCAAGGCTCAGAAGCTTCCTCCTGCACTGAACTGCAGCAAATTTAGGATCTCCTGTCCTCTGCCAGATGCCTGCAAGTGCTCAGGATACTGCAGGGGGAGGAGGCAAGAGGTGAGAAGCCAGATGGTCAAACTGCTCTGCCTGAACTCCATTTCTTCAGCAAAAACAACGTGCAGCCAGAAATGCTCCTGGTGCCACCAGCACAGGAGCCAGCACAGTTCCAAGCCCTTTGGCACAGGGATGGCCGCGGGGGAGGTGAGGGAGTGGGGAATGGAAGGTCCTTAACTGCAATCACATCCCAAGGCTGAAAATCCATGGGACTGGGAGAGGGAGAAAGGCTGCAGGTTCAGAAAAATAATGATGCAAACAGAGATGCAAATAAAGGACACCGTGGCATCGTGAGGGGAAAGCTGTGATTCATTAGAGGCTTGTTCAGGACTCCTCGTGAAGTGAGGCTGAAAAATACCCACACAAGTGAAACACGGGGCGGATGGAGCAACATCCCCCTGAAGGAACTGGAGCTGAGAAATCCAACAGACAGGGGTTTTAAGAGCAAGGAAATAATCATCTAGACTGCTACCTGGTTAAAGGCTGAGGCCCAGTGTCATTTCAGCGTTGTGGGTTCTGCAGTGCCCCAGCTGCCAGCCCCCAAAGGGCCAGTTTTGAGAATGAACAGGAACTGGCCACAATATAAGGCAAAAAACCCTGTTTTCCTCTTCTTCGACACAGATTCACACATTCTCTTCTTAATTCAGACAAAGGAGACCTTGTAACATTAGGAACCCTGAGTGGGTTATTTCCAGGAGACAGCACAAGCAGCCTTTGGTTTTGCTCCCTATGCAGGAGAACCTGCCCACAAGTAAAATTTTTTTGCACCGAAAAAATGGCAAAAACCTCAAAGCAGAACCCCAGAGCGGCATTTGAACAAGACATTCCAAAAGCAGCCCCTTCCCCAGAGCTCACTCCACCTCCCTGCGCCCCTACACGCTACTGAGCAGCGGAATTTGTGTGGAAAACTAATTAAGTTCCCTCAGGAAGCTCGGCTGGATGCCCTGGAGAGAGGTGCTGTGTCAGGAGAAGGGAGGAAGAAGCCCAGAAATTCCCTTCATTTGCACAGGACAAACCCAGGTTTTGGGTGGGCAGAAAAGGGACCTGTGGGTGTGGAGTGCAGAAAAGGGGAAAAAACTAAATATAAAAATCAAAGATGTAATGAATATTCAAACCCAGGAAAAGGGATGTGCTGAAAAAAAAAAAAATCTTCCCTCTGCTCTTGGGAAGAGCCACCTTTTAAAGCAACCTTGCAAAGATAACACAGAGTTAAACATTTCCTTATCTGTGTTAAACACCTTTATGATTCAAACTACAAAAACAGCACTGCAAACCTCCTTCCCTCTCCTCCACCCCATGGCTGGCTTTGGAGAGAGGCCAAATTAAAGTGGCCACTTCCATTTCCGGGCTCTGAATATCAGCCCAGTCCTGCCGGGTTTGGGTTTCCAGCACACAAGGAAAAGACTTGAAGAAAGGCAAGAAAAAGAATGGAGGAAAAAAAAAAAAAAAAGCATTTATTTTCTGCTGTTTGAGATAGTGAGAGGAATAAACCAGCCCAGCAGATCCCTGGACTCCCACGTGGAGCTCATGGGGCTGGTGCACATTCCTGCAAGCTGCTGCACCCTGTGTTTTCCTGCATGACATTCCCTGGCACTGCAATTTGGGCATGGAAACACACCAGGGCTGGGAAAGCCTGTAAGGATGTTCCTGGGGCCAGCTGAGTGGGAGGATCCAGGACACACAATCCAAAGGTGTGGAAGAACAGAGGGCATGGGGTGCTTCTCTGGGCACCCTGTGCCAGGGCCTCCCCACCCTCCCAGGGAACAATTCCTTCCCAATATTCCATCTATCCCTGCCCTCTGGCACTGGGAAGCCATTCCCTGTGTCCTGTCCCTCCATCCCTTGTCCCCAGGCCCTCTCCAGCTCTCCTGGAGCCCCTTTGGGCTCTGGCAGGGGCTCTGAGCTCTCCCTGGAGCCTTCTCTTCTCCAGGTGAGCACCCTCAGCTCTCCCAGCCTGGCTCCAGAGCAGAGGGGCTCCAGCCCTGGAGCAGTTCCGTGGCTTCCTCTGGGCTCATTCCAACAGGTCCTTGTCTTGTGCTCCCCTTGCAAGCCAAAGAAACACTAAAAACAATCAGTGGGGTCGAGCTCTTCAGCCAGGACAGAGGGAACCATCAACCAAGCAGCTTCCTTTTGTTCCAAAAAAACCCCCAAACCCATCCAAAGATGCAATTTTTGCAAGAACCTTCAAACAACATGGGTGGACGGGGCCCTGCAGGCAAAGGGTGGCAGGGACAGAGGTTTTCCAATCCAGAGCAGCCCCCAGAGGCAGCCGGGCTCCTCCTCAGACACCGAGCCCAGCACAGCCCCTGCATTCCAGTGAGGAGCTGGGATCCAGCCTTAATGCAGGAACCACACCCTCTGTGCCATGCCCGGGATGCAGGCCTGACCCAGTGCTCCCGGTGTGGGGCTGCACCCTGGAAAGGCAGCTTTGAGATGGGAATGTTGGTATCCCAAAGGACAGGCCCAAACAAGGCCTGGGAATGCAGCCCTGTGCTGGAAACACCAGGGCAAAGCCACACCAGTGATGCCAAGCACCACGTGGCCCTCCATGGTCTGGAGCAGGAGCCTGGGGAGGGCTCTGGAGATCTGCTGGACCCATGTGGTTCCTGAAGGACACGACGTGCTGATCCCATGAGCACCCAACCCAACTCGGAGACCTCCTTGCAGCTGCCACTGCTGAAACATGTTCTGCTTCCTGCTCCCAGAGCTCTTTGGGACAGGTTCCCACCTCAGCCTGGGTCTTCAGGCAGGGTACACATTCCAGAGTCCTTCCATGTGCTGGCCAATCCTCAGAGGAAGCCAGGAAGGTGGGATCCAACCCCCTGCAGGTGCAGGGTGCCCAGCCAGCGGCTGCTCCCTTCCTGCTTCTCCCAGACTCATTTCTAGGCGCTCTCTCCTTGCCAGCCGGGCACCCTGGCATAGCAGAGGTGGCAGCACTGCTAGAGGAGCTCAGGGGTTCTCCTGCTCCTTCTGCCACCCTCCCACAGCAGCAGCTCTCTCCTGACTCAGGTGTCACCTCCTGGCTTCTCCCAGCAGTCCCTGCCAGCCCAGGGAGATCTCACAGGGATTTCTGCAGCTGTCCCCACAGCCCTGGGCTGTCTGACTGCAGGGAGACAAAACTCAAGCAGCTAAGAAGCAGCAGCAATTGGTTTTGAGCCATTTCTAGCACAGCTGAGCTTTTAGAAGTGAAACCCAGCAATCCTGACTGTTTGCATGGAATGCTCTAATTAATTCTGCCCAGCACTTGCTTAAACTCACATGTTTATGAAGGGACTCATTTTTTCCCTCCTCTGCCTTTCACCAGCACAGATTTTCCACGTCTTCAACAGGGCAACGTTAGTCTGGGAAGGAGAAATTGGCTCCAGTCATGTAGACTCCATTACTGGGAGAAAGGTGTGAACAGCAAGCATGTCTGGCAGCTGGATTCATTATCCCACCGTGTCCTTTATAATGGGAAATGAAAAGCCCATTCTGATAACTACACTTTATTATAATAGGTCAGAAGAAGTGAAAGGCATCATCTTATAAAATTAACTTCATAAAGACTGCCTTAAAAAAAAAATCTCTGCCAGTTTATCCACTGCATCTCCCTGCAGAGATTTTTTTCTTCTCCTAGGAGGGAGTGACTCCCAAGCCTTGTCCCACTGGCTGTCCTCACTTTTCCCCTCCATCAGATGGAATGGATCTTTCTCCTCCTAATCAGCCCCAGACACTTGTTTTGCCAGATGCAATAAATGCCATGTCTTTGGCAAGACAGAGAAAACAGTCAGCAAAGGAGTTAAAATTAAAAGAGACACCCACCCTAAAGGTCTTTGCAGGAAGCAGTTCCTTTCTCTGTAGGAAAGTCAGAATATGGAGATAAAGGCACTGATAACCTGTTCTCTGCTCTGCAATACCTTTCAACTGCTTTTCTGCTCGCTGCTTCTTTAGTCAAACTCCAATCCAGTCTCCCAGCTGATAATAATTCTGTGACTGAACAGCTTTGAGCAACGTGTTTGGCTGCAGCTCCCACAGGTGAAAGGCAAGGCATGGCCAGAGGCACCATAAAACCCCTTCCACACTCAGGGCTGGCACCCGATCTCACTCTGAATTCTGCCCACCACTGTTCACTGGCAGGGGAGAGCTGGAACCAACAACTGCTGCAAATTCAACAGAAATCACAGACCAAATGAGAATCTCAGTCTCAATATTCTGCAGAGAAAAGGAACAACTCCATCTCCCAAACACACAACTCCAACAACTGCATCGTTTGTGGGACAAGCTCCAGTTCTGCCCAACCCTAGGCACACCCTGGGCTGTGTCTGCCCCTCAGGTTGCCTTGGATTGGGCAGGAATCTTTTAAGAAGGGATTTCCTGAATATAAGCATTCCCCCTTTGTGGAAAAGAAAGCACATCTCCTCAAAAACAGCCTGATTTTTAATATCCATGGAATTGGTGCAGACACAGGGAAGGAGGATGGAAGGGGATGCTGTGAAACAATTGGAACTTCCAATGAAGGCTGCGTGGATCTCATGTGATAGATTCTTAAAGGAGCCCAATTTTCAGAAATTGCCAGGGCTCCAATCTGTGAAAATGTGGCCTTTCACAGATCTCCAATTCAGCTTGAGTTCCTTTTGAAGGAAAAAAAAAAAAAAACAAGTCTGGCCATAAAAGCCCCACAATTTGGTAGCAAAAATTAGCAGCCTTCATGGGATAGCAATCCCTTTGTCTCTCCTCCCCTGACTGTGGCTCTTGGGAAAGAACTAAGCACCGTTTTACCTTTTGTTATTTCTCCAGGTAGTAAAGAGAAGAGGAGAACCTAATCAAGAACAAAAATGGGTGGAAAAAAAAAACACACCCACAAAAGCGAAATCTTCACACCTCACCCAAAAGCAGCCCTGTAATTGAACAGCATTTCTCCCTGTGAAGAAAATAACACCTATCTTAAACAAAAAAAAAAAAAAAAAAAAACCCTTTGAGGGCAAAGAGGC
>VZRN01006541.1:172224-188274 GCA_013397935.1 Dasyornis broadbenti | reverse complement strand
GGGTGCAAGAGAGGCCAGAAGCTCCAGGAGAAGGTGGCAGAACACGCTCCGGAGCAGTGGCAGCCCCAGCAAAGCCACTGGGGCCGGGGTGGGAGGTAGGCAGCACCTGAGGCTCGTGGAGCTCTGCTGCAGGATGATTTTGCAGGCAGAGCTGGGATCAGAGCACTCCTGACTCCTCTGAAGCAGCTTAATCAAGCACCACCTTTCTCCAGTCCCAGAAACAGAACCTGGTATCCCCAAATTCCAAAACGAGGGAGTTCCTCCAGGATGCTGCAGGAACACAGACAATGAGCAGGGCAAGGCTGAACATTTAAGCCACAAATCCATAAGAACGATGTCCAAAAGTGCAAAACCAGCCAGGGCAGAGATTCCCTGAGCCGCCAGTGCTGAGCAGCTTGAAAAACCCATTCTTCAGAACAGCAGCTCCCTTGTTTGGCTGTTCCGGTGCCATCGACACCTTCTGTGGGGCCATTTGAGAAGAGGGACAGAGCTCAAAACACAAATGTTTGTTTGGGGGAATATATATCTATATACACACATATAAAGTGTTAGAGATGCATCTGGAAATACATCGGCATCATGTCTGTATTTTCCTGGGGTAACACATCCGGAGTGGCCTGGAGGTGCCCAGGCTGGCTGTCCCCTGCTGTCCCCAGCCGGGCTTTCGTGGACAGGCTGAGAGTGCCCCCTGCAGCCCTGCCAGCCCTTCCACTGCCAGAGGATTCTTTGCCATTCCCAACAAATCCCTGACAAAAGGCAAACTAAGACAGGTTCCTAAATGCCGAGAGAGCCCCGGCTGCCGAGCAGAGGCAGCTGTTTTAAAAGCACAAACAGAGCAGTCCAGGAGGGTGAAGAGTTGGGCAGCGCTCTGTCCTGCCTGGTTTTAGCTGCTCCAGAGGGAAGGGATGGCAGGGGTGACAGGAGTGTGAGTTCCCCCAAGCTGCTGGTTTTGCTTTGAGGATAAATCCCCAACCTCTGAATATCCCAGGGAAATGAAAGGGATGCTCTAAGAGCGCTGTCACCAGCTGGAAGCTGCACACTCCCTGCAACATCCATCAGATGTTCCCGTGCCCCTCCTCTCCACAGCTCTGAGGTGCTAGACAAGACAGTAGGGAACAAAACCACACAAAAACCCCCCACAGGGCCTGTGTTTGTGATGTCCAAAACCTTCCAGCGCCTCAAACTGAGCTTCAGTCCTGGTTTGATGGCTCAGCTTTGCAAGGGTCAGACCTGGAGTTCAGAGTGCTGGGATTTAAATTTGCAGAGCTCCATGTGCTGGCACTGGGAAGCCTGGGGACTCTACCTGGATCTCTCAGGGCAGAATTGAAGCAAAAGCATCCACGCTGCACAGCACAAGAACAGACTTTTGCTCTTCTAGAGGGATTTTTATGTTGTGACCATCATCAGCCCTGTCCAAGAGCCAAGTCAAGGCTTGCCTGAAATCCCCGGAATTCATCCCAAATCAGTGCTGCAGCACAGAGCTTTCTTCACACCCTGCAAGGACACAACCTCCCAGCCACACAGGAACCACATCGTACCCAGCACTGCACAGAAATGAGGGAGGTGGAATTCCAGGAGCACAGGCAAGCACAAATCACAGCCAAGCACTTTTCACTGCATGGTCTGAGCAGTTTCAAAGGGGTAAAAAGTTCCTCAACTCCCTCCCTTTGGAAAGAAAGGCCACAGCTGTGACAAGAGCAGCCAGGCTCCCTCAGAGGCCAACCCAGGAGCCTGTGGATGGGAGCTGGAAAAATCCCTCCTGCGAGCCAGCAGCAGAGCTGGGAGCATGGCTTGGGGCAGTGAGCAAAACACTCCCGCCCTGGGAGCAGCAGAGATGCTTTTCCTTTCCCAAAGTCTCACTTCTTTTTCAGGATGGAACGAGGGTTACCAAACCACCGCACAAAAAGCTCAGGCCACAGCGATCATCCCAAAACCCCTGCCCAGTGCTCAGCAGTGTCACTTGCCAAGCCATTTGTCCTCACACTCTGTAAAATCCTTGTTTTCTTCCACAAAGACAATGAAATTCACAATATTTACAACCTGAGAAAAATCCCGGATGAAAATCCCAGCAGCTCCACAGCCCAGAGCAATCCAGAGGCACCAAAGCTGCTTCCTACCTGAAGAGCTCCCTGATTTCCCTGGCAGTGGCCTGGAAGGCGATGTTCCGGACCAGGATCTTGGAAGTTTTCTGCTTCTTGACAGTTTGCTTCTTCCGGGCTGATTTCACAGCAGGCCTGGGAAGCCAAAGGAAGGGCAGGTAAAAAACCAGGGAGCAGCAAAATCCCGTTGAACTGGGGCTCCTTCAGGATTTGGAACGTGGGAAAACGAGGCACCAGCTCACATGGGAATCCTTGCTCCTGACAGTGGAAATGCCACCCAGCACACCAAGAAGGACCAAATTCCAGGGATTTAAATCCTACACCTGAAAATTGACTTGTTCCAGCTGAGATCCTGAACTCACATTTGCCACTAAATTGTGTTTTGTCACCAAATCTTGCCCATTTCATTGTCAGGAGAATGCACTAATGAATATATTTGTTAAAATTAGCTTAATGTAAGTTAATTTGGATTCTTTTTCTTGCTGGCTTATGAAACATCAAATCAAATTTTGTAACAGAGTATTAATTTTTTTTTACCTCTGGAATTGTATTGCATTTGGACAAGGTCAGAATTGACCTAACACAAAAGACACCAGCTTATTTCCCATTGTAGGCTGGATACCTGCTGAAGGGATTTTCCAAATCAAATTGGATAAAGATGGTTTCTGAAAGAATTGAAATACAAAGTGCAGACACAGGGAGCTGTCAGACTGCCTGGAGTCCCCAGGAACCAGATTTTCAAACAAACTTTGACATTTAACAGATCTCACCTCCAGCAGGGTTTCCAAAGGACAGTGTTTGGGTGCCAACATTCAAATATCTGGATTAATTTGCAAATTTGCATTTGGAATACTCTGTGCTGAGGAAGAACTAGGAAGGAAACCCTCAAAACCAAAACTAATTCCAAGTAAATTCACCCACAAGGAACCATCTCTTCTGCACCTGCCTGCCCAGGCAAAAGGAGGGAAACCCAAATTTTTTTTTAATCAAGAAAGAAACCTGGTTTTGACTTGATTTGATCAGAAGCTACCAAGCATTGCTAGAGCTGCAATGTTGCAGAGGTGAGAGCTGAGCCTCACCTGACAGCTCTCTCTGAAAGTTTCACTTCCACCTTATGGCCATCGATAGTGCAGCCCTGGGAGTTAAAACAGAGAAACAACGGGGAAAGAAAGAACAAATATGAATAAATATAGAAAAGAGTTAGAAGTCAGAGCAGCACCAAATGAACATTAATTAGTATTTGTTCTCGCTGTGAACAGGGATCTGGAGCTCTGCCCCCTCTGCAAATGGCACCTGGCAGGAAAACTCATTAAAATTCAATCCTTGTCCATTTCCTGGGATTTCCACAGTGGATCAGCACTAGGAACCACTTTTCCATGGGCTTATCCCTCAACAAACCCTCTTCCCTCCCAAACATGGCCCATTTCAGAGGCTTCTCCACGTGCCCAGAGCAACTCCCAGCACTGACATCCCCAGCTCCATTCAGAACCCCCAGGTCCATCCAATCCCAGGGAAGAATCCCAGCATGGCGAGGCTCAAGCTCACCTGGAGGCGGCGCAGGGCTTTCTGGGCACTCTCTGGCTTCCTGTATTCCACAAATCCAAAGCCCATGGAAAGCAAAGCGCCTGGCAGAAGAGAAAGGGGACTTGGTAAGAAAGCAGGGATGATGTAAGATATAAAAACAAACCAAAATTGGGGGAATAAAAACTTAATTCTCCAGGAAAGGGCCAGGCTGCCCATGCCTGAACTTGGATGCTCCTCATGAGCACCCCTGGCTGAGTTCTTTGAGCAAGGCACTGCTCTGGAACAGCTGGTTTGGTGCCAATGTGGAGAGAAAATAACAGATGCTCCACACAAAATGGATTTTTTGCTCTGCATCATCTCAGTGCAGCTTCCTGAAATAAAACACTGCTGGTCACAGGGGAAGGGATCCCATCAGGGAGACTCAAGTATTCCATAACCTGGAGTGGGCAGCTGCCACTTCCAGGAGGAAGGAGAGCCCTCTCCTCCCCTCCCTGCACAGCCCAGCTCTGCAGGGCCTGCGCTCACAGCATGCCCTGAGGAACACACTGACTAATCTAGGAGCCACCATTAAGGGATGATCAATGATGAGGGGAGGAAACAGCCCATTCTGAGCTGCAGAGAACCTCAGTGTGGCAGCGCAGGGATGCCCCTACACTGGGGCATCCCTACACCTGAAAGGATCCGGTGCTACGAGCTCAGCCTACGCTCAGATGCTGCTGCCTGCTCAGACCCACCAGAACTGAAGAATTCTCTTTATTTCTTTATCTCTCAGTGGCTCTGAGTTTCCAAATATCCCATGAGAGGGAAGCTCTGTTCAGGGGGAATCAATCCCACAAGGCTGTGCAGCTCCCAGAGAGCAGCCACAGCCCTGGCAGCCATAATCCAGCTCCAGGAACTGAGCAGAGCCAACATAACAGGCACAGCCACTCATCCTCACAGCCTGGTGCTCAGCGCTGGCAGGGAGAAAGCAAAGCAAGGCCACTCAGCTCAGCTCGCAGCCAGGCAGCCTCGAGGATCTGGGATAATGCAGGGCTTGAATCAATGCAGGGCGCGGGCTCCTTCCAGCCTGCATCCTGCTCTCGTCTGGGATCCTGAAGGAGTTTTGCTTCTCCCTCTCAGCATCTCAAGAAAAGGCCACGTCTCCACAGATCCCACAATGGGGTTTAACCTCCTAGACCAAACCCCAGGCTGGGTTTGGGCGCTGCCTGCAGCCATTTTGACGGCAACACTTCTGGAAGCGCTGAGGATTTTGCCAGCGGGGACACGAACGCTCAGCCCGATGAACGCTGCAGCAATGGCACACCTGAGCCCCTCAGCAAGCAGCCGAGGGAAGGAACTGAACAGCAGCATCTAGAGTACCTGCTTTGTCTTTCTTCTTGGATATCGTGCAGCTCTTCAGGGCTCCCACTCTGGAGAACGTCTGCAAGGAATTGGGACACGTGACTGAGCTCCCTTTGTCACAGGCTTGCGACTCAGCCGCCAACGTGGCCCTCTTGCACACAGGCCCTCCTCCCCCAGCACACACCTGACAAGCAGAGCAGCTGAGCCTTTCCTCAGGAAATTATTTCTGTACAAATATACACACCCAAAAACAGAGCTTGAAAGATAGCAAGACACGTGTTGGCAGAAATTCCTCTGCCGCTCCTCAGGAGTGGCGCAGAGATCTGAGCTGGCTCTGGAGGAACTCTCTGGATCACGAGGTGCCCTCAGCCAGGTAGAGGCTTTGAGGGTGGCTGACTCCTGTGATGGCCTAGAACACAGCTCTTCCCAAAAATGGGGGGGACAGAGGGGAGCAAACTATTTATCTGACTCCCTTGCAAAGCCAGCAGGCAGAAAAAGAAGTGGGAACGAGTCCCAGCCCTGCTCTGGACATTTCTTTGTCCACAGCTAGACCAGAGTCTCTACTCAGTCTCACAGCCCCAGGATTCTCAGGCCATGGAATGTGGCATTTTACAAGGCTACAGACAGTGGCAGAGATGGGAACTCCCAGCTGCTTTTCCTTACTTTGCCATTAACACCCCACAGGATTTAGGGAATGCCACGCTCTCTGCCAAGGGCTTTGCTGAGGTGAAGCAGCGTGAGGCAGCTCGAGGTCAGCAGAGGCTGAGATGAAAAACACATCCCTGAAATCATTTCTTGATTCATTGCCTCATACACGAGGCAGTGTCAGAGCTGCAGCAGGGCTAGCACAGAACACATGGGAAATCAGGGATGTTAGAAGATTTCCTACTGCCTCCACCTGTCTTCAGGTGGAATTAAACCCCACCAAAACAGTTTCAGATGCACTTGGCTCAAGTGACACCTGAATGAGGCTCCCAGTGCTCTCTCATTGCCCACCAGCTGCAGCTGAACTCTTTTAAACACCGCGTCCTCATTGCTCACCTCCTTCAGCGTGTCTTCTGTAGTGGCAAAGTTCAGGTTTTTGATGAACAAGGTACATCCAGGAATATTTTCTTCTTCCTCCTCCTCCTCTTCCTCCTCCTCTTCTTCCTGTGCTGCTGCTTCATCTGATTTTTTTACAGCTTCACCTGAAACAAGAAGAATAAACCCACCTTTGCAAGATGCAACAAAGCCAAATTTTGGGGGAGTTGCCCACTCAAATTTTAGGGGAGAAAGGTGGAATATTTATGGAGGGAAGATCAGCCCTCACAGCGGGAAGTGACCGAGACCAAACATATCCTGGGCTTGACACGAGCACAGAAACAGGCGCAGGGAGCACCAGAACATCAGCCAGCACTCTTACCTGCTCCCAGCCCTGCTTCATCCTCCTCTTCTGGAATGCCAGCTGGTTTTTTCTGAGGGGCTGGGCTGAGGAAAACACCCATTGGAGCCCACTCCAGGTACAATGGCACAGAATGAAACTGTGAAGAGAAGCCAGGAGAGAAATGAGGAGTGAAGGGCAAGGCCTGAAGGAAAAACTCTGCTCTCAGCTCCATTTTCACCCTGCTCTGTAATGGCAAACAGCACTGGAAAAGCTGAGTGACACTTTCAGGTGGCTGAACTCTGTCCCAGAAGGATCCAGCCTCACACAAGGCCATGTGCCACTTTCCTGGACTGTGAGAGGGAAAATAAACCCTCCAGATGTGTCCCTGCCCCCTTCTCCTCCAACATGCTCTGCAGGCTGAGCCCTGCTCTGCACCTCCCTAAAGCCACAGGGCAGAGTTTGGTACCAGCAGCAGCTCTGGGGTAACACAATTAACACAATTAACCCAATTAACACAATTCCCAAACTGCCCCACCCGTCACAATCAGAGCAAGCCCCTCTGCAGCAGCGTCCCACCTCGCCAGGACCCCTGCCCAGGCACTGCCCCACCTTGGAGTAGGCCAGCCTGGTGAAGGCTTGCTTGGCCTCTGTTGGCTCCAGGAACTCCACGATGGCTGTGATGCCTCCCTCCGGCAGCAGCACCCGGCCCAGGCCGCCGTGGTGCCCAAAGAGCCGCTCCAGCTCCAGGGCGCTCGTGCCAGCCGGGAGGTTCTTTACCAGGATCACGGTCTTGCTCCTCTCCCCAGCAGCCTGGCACATCCAGCAGGGGAAGGAAGGGAATGTGGGATGAGAAAGAGCAAATCCAGCAAAAGCTCCTAACTGCAGATTTCAGAACCAGCATGCTGCTCCGCTCCACGACCCAAAAGGACCAAGTTTAGAAAACTTCCTGTAAGATCCACATCCCACTACAACCTCCCAGTTCCACAAATGCCCATGGATGGAGGTTTCAGCTGCAGATGCACCCTGGGATGGACACAGGGCTCCTTCCCTGCCTGCAGGAAGCTGAGCACAATCCCAAAACAATTATGTTATGGATTTCACCCATCCCAAGGGCAGCTGCATTTCTGAATGGATACAACATTTCCTAATGCTCAATCCTGCACGATGCTGAGGATTCAATTCCCAGTTTCAAAGAGAGATGAGAACAGCAGGACTGCAAGAGGCAGGTCCCCACTTGTGCCTCCAGCTGAGCCTCTCACCTGGCTGAAGGAATCCAGGCTGACTCCGTTTTCCACGAGGAACCGGCGGATTTCCTGGACCAGCTCAGTTTCTCCCAGAGCCACTCTCACTGCCACGCTGTCTCTGCTCTCCTGCAAGCAAGAATTCAGTCACCTGCTGCTCCCAGACACAGGCATAAAGGGAATGTGGCAGGCAGCTTGAGGGTAAAGTGCTCCAGCTCCTCTGGAGCTGCTGGAAGCTTTGCTGTTGCAATCTGAACACTTCCCAAGGTAAAACCAAATTTACAGGAAGGATCTGGGCTTTAGGGTGTGAATTCTCATCAACTTCTGGATATGTGGAAATGCTTAATTCAGGCACAGGAAAGCAGAGTGGGAAGGAAGGCTGGGGATCTGGGAATCAGTAGGCTCAGACCCCACAGAGGTGCTGCAGCACCACAGAGCTCAGCCTGGCTGGGGCTCAGGGGTGGTGAGGGAAGGCACCTGAGCCTGGCTGGGGCTCAGGAATGCACTGAAGCTTTGGCTGCACAAGCCCAGGAATGCCCTGAGCACAAAGAACCAGCAGGGAGGTGATGTCCCAGCCCAGCTGATCCCTAACCCAACTCACAGCATCCAGCACTTGGCTCTTGGGAGCGCTGTACTTGTGAGCCATGGCATCAGCCACAGCGCTGGTCCCCACAAACAGCGTGTTCCAGTTGTGGGAGCTGCGGAGGGAAAACACAGCCAGGGTCAGTCGTGGGGCCCCTTCCTCCACTGAGGCCTCTCTCGTCAGTGGTGCTGGAAAAAAAGCTGCTCTGAGGGCAGGCAGGGTGAAGAGAGAGGGAAAGGAGGGTGGAGTATCCTCTGAGAGGAGGGAGACATGACTGGAGAGCAAACAAAGGCAGCTGAGCTCTGCTTCCCAGGCCTGACTGCTCCAGCTCTGCCGCTGCAGGTCAGCTGCTGGCTCATCCCTTCCCAGCTGTGTTCCTAAACCCACAAAACCTGTGCAAGCAAGGTTGAATCCCTTTCCCTTCAAGACAGAAAGTATCAGACACTTCTTTCAAACTAACTCAACACACAGCAAGAAAAAGCTGCTCCAAGCTTCAGAAACGCACGAAGCCGAGCAGAGGAGAAAGGCCCAACTGATCTGAAACCACCACCCTGAAGAATTACAGAATCAGAGAAATTATTAGAGAAACAATTCAAGAAATAATTTATACACAAAGCCACTCAAACCCCTGTTTCTCTCAATTTCTGCTGCTCACTGAGCTACTGGGACAGAGTCAGGTAGGGCAGAGAGAAAGCAAACAGAGCTGCACAGCAAATGTTTTTTTTATCCACTTTGGGAATCTCTACAGCCCCTGTGAAAATCCCAATGCATTCCTGCCACGTGGGGATTTGGCAGCTTTGCTGTACCTGGCACTGTTGGCTTTGTCCTTGGCCTCTTTGCGCTTTTTGTAGGAGGAAGAATCTTCTCCATCTCCATCTTCCATTTTTTCCTTTTTGATTGTGGAGGGTAAAAGATGCATCATTCTGCCCTGGAAGACAGGAAGCAGAGGTCCAGCGGCTCTAGGATGATCCACAGAAGTCCATGAACTAAGCAGAGTGGAGGAAATTTTCTGGCACCTTCCCCAGTTAAACAGCTTAGGTGGGAGGAGGGAATTTTGCTTCCCAAAGGAGACAGGTCTGCAAGTCAGAGTGGCCACACAACCTAAGAGAGGTTTGGAGGTCCTTCCCCACCTGCACCAGGATTTTGGCATCTGCAAGGCTTTCCAAACCCCCAAGAGCACAGCAGAAGAAACTCAGCCTTTTTAACAAAGCCCAGGAGCAAACTCTGGGCCGCATTCCTAACAAACACTCCCACCAAAGCGCAGGAAAAGCATCAGCGGCTGTACCTGGAACACCTGCCCGTCCAGCTCTGCCAAGGCCTTCACAGCGTGCTCAGGCATCATGTAGGTGATGAAAGCAAATCCTTTGGGTTTCTTGGTCAGTTTGTCGATGGGGAAGTGGATCTCCGAGAGGGGCCCTGCAGGAGGCAGAGCTGGCTGGTGCCAGAGGGCCCTGCACAGCTCTGAACTGGCACCTGCTCACAGCCAGGGAGGGCAGAGCAGCTCTGGGAGCCACCAGCCCGGCCCAGGAGCTGCAGAGGGACAAGGGGAGCCCAGCACAAGCAGCCCAAGCCCAGGGGTGGCAGCTCATGGGCTCTGACAGTGACACAAACCAGGCCAGCTCTGAGCAGCTGCATTTCCCTTCAGTGAGGGACAAAGGCTCCCCCAGCCTCACCCTCTGCCCCAGGATGCCAAGAGAACATCAATTCTGTTTCACTTGAAGCTTCCACATGGCATTCCCAACACGAATTTGGAGTGAAAATCCAGGATTCAGCTCTCTCCTGCAGTCAGGCTCACATTGCCCCACCAGGCAATAAAGATGATGGCAGCTGGGCCACAGAGCTTCCTCCACTCCAGCCCGGCAGGAAAACCTCAGGACCAAGGGAAGATGTGGCCCTGCAGATCCCAGCGAGGCAAATACTCACCGTACTTGGAGAAGATCTTCTCCAAGTCCTCCTCAGTGCTGGTGAAAGGGAGATTCCTGACAAAGAGTCTCCCTGATTCCGACAAATCCTCTTCTTCCTCATCATCCCTCAGCTGTCTCTGCCATGGCTGGCTGTCAGGCTTTGCTGGAACGGTTTCTTTTGGGGTGTTCCTGCAGCGGGAAACCTCCACACAGCGTCCCCCTGGTCCCAAACACACACAGAGGATGTTGGATGCTTCCCACGGCCAGGAGCAAACAACACCCACGTGCAAAGAGCCCACAGGTTCAGAGCAGTGACACCACCACAGCCCCATGGGCTCTGAGTAGGACTCAAAAACAGAGGGGAGGTGGGGGCTGCAAGAGATGAGTTCATAAAAATCAGGATGGCAGAAGTCCCCTTTGCTTCAGGGAGCTCCAGCCTGCTCCAAACAGCTGCTCCCGTTCTGCACACAACAATTACAATTTCAGCAGCTCCTCCAAGGGTCAGGCCAAGCCCAGGGCTCCAACACAGCCTCCCAGAGCTGTCTGTACAAAGCTGGGCTCAAACAACATCGCTTCTATCCCAAAAACCACCTCCAGCACATGGCAAAGCACGAGGGTCCCAGAGCACCACTCCTGTCACAGCATCTGGATTATCCCCTGTGGGCTGAGCCGAGGAATAACTCCCCATGTGCCTGGGAAAAACTGGGAAAAACTCCGATCCCAGGAGCTGCTTGTGCAGGGAACACTTGAGCAGCTGAGCTCGCAGCCTGCCGTGGGCAGCAGCCGGAACGAGGAGAACAAACAGCCCTTACCCAGGAATTCTTTTTTCCTCTTCAAGGCCCTTTGCATTTCTGCTTCACTCTTCAAGTCAACAAAGATGTAACCTTGGAGGAAGGGAAGGTTCAGCTGAGCATCATGTGGGGAACACACACAGCCACTAATTGGGTAATTAAGGGTGAATTGGGCTTGCCTTAATAGAGATTCCTCTAGATAAAGCATTCAGCTCCCATGAAAAGTTTCAATCCAGCCTGGAAATGGCCATGTCAGACTGGAAGGCTGCCTTTACAAAGCTTATTCTCCACACACAAATCAAAACCACCTGATTTGGCAGCTGCAGGAGGCTTCCACAGGTGCCTCCAGGAGCAAAGGAAAGCCACATACACTGTTGGACCATGAAAGGAAGAGAGCAGCAGCAGAGCTGCCAGGACCTGCTCCACACTCCTGCCAGGCACCCCCCAGCCCGGCCCAGAAACACAAACCAGCCCAGTCCCTGGTGCTGCTGCAGCCATCCCAGGGGAACAGGCCTTTCCCTGGCATGGTTTGGGTGTTTGGAGAAGTTCTGGATGCAGATCAAGAAGTTCTGGATGCAGTTCCTGCTGCCACTCCAGAGCGAGCACAGCCAACGCTGCTCTGCGCCTGGCATCCTGTGGGCAGCAAGGAGTGCAGGAGAGCTGCAAAGTCACAGAAAGGTCTGGAACAATCAGGCCACGAGCCAGGGGTTTGGAATTGCAGATTAAAAAAGCAGAGTTGGGATTGAGAGCTCCCCTAACTCACAGGTCCAACCCCTGTTCCACACACAGCTCTTACCTGGGTTCTTCCCCTGGGCCTTTTTTCCCATCCGGATTGCCACTGGCTTTAGAGGGAAGAAGAATTCCCGAATTTTTTGCTGCAGGAAGAATTAGAATTGTTTGAATAAACTCTCACATACAGCAAGCAGCATATGCAGACTTTTTAAATATAAAAAGCACCCTGTGCAACAAACAGATCTCTGCACAAAGCCACTCCAAAACCTTCCCAGACTGCCCACCCAACCCTCAAACCAAAGAAAAGTGAAAAAATCTTGCAGAGTTACACTGAGAGGCCCCCTGAGCCTCCCTCCCCAGCTGGCAAACCCAACTTGCCTCGGTGATGTTGGAGGGGGCCCCACGAAGTTTCACTGTGAATGAAGTGCTGGCTTCCCCCGAGCTGCCCTGGGGCTGGGAGAGAAAACGGGAAAAAAGCTGAATGGAAGAAGAAAAATCCCAGCACAACCAGAACCAGCTTGTCCAACAAACAGGAGGCTGAAGAGTGGAGAGAGCATCAGGAGATTCTCATAGCTGTGTGGAGCAGGAGCTGCCCTGGCACTACAAACCGAGTTCTGCTGCTCCCAGGACAGCATTTCCTGGGAAAAAGGCTCAGAAAAGGGCACGAGCAGCACTTGTTTGGAAGCCCCACCTTTGGGAATTTAATCAGCACTGAAGGGATTCAGCAAACTTTTTAAAAGGGTCACACCAAGAATGCCAGGAGAGCTGGAGCCCCGTGGGTCCTGCAGCCTCCCATGCTCAGCCCATCCCTGCAGGGGCTGTCAGTCACATCATCCATAAAGCTCCTGCTTCAGAGCACACAGCTCCCGTTCAGCTGTACCTGCACCATGGATCCTTTCTTCTTCTTCTCCACTGCAGTTTCTCGCTCTGTCTGTTGGGCTTTTGGCTTCGCCCTTTCCTCTGTGGGCGCTTCTGCAATGCCCGAATCCTCCTCAGTCTCACTTGCCTCCTCCTCACTCTCTGTTTCTTCCTCTGTGCTGGATGAGGAGGAAGAATCCTTCACCACTTTGGATTTCAGGTAATCCATATCTGAGACGTCCTTGCTGGTAGCTGCCTTCTTCCCTCCTTTCTTTGCTGCCAGAGAGGAGAGATCAGAGAAATTTTTTCACACAGAAGCTGCTTCTCTCCCCTCAAGCCAGAAAAAGCTGAGAACTGACACGAGCAGGACCAACACCTCCCTCTCCTCTCCATTTTCCATGGGAAAGGCTTGAGAACAGCAGAGCAATTCCAGACTGACAATCTGGATTTCAAAGCAACAGTCCATGTATAAAACCAATTAGAAAGGGGTTTGAGGTGCTCCAGGACAAAGCATTTTGTCACAATTTTACCTAAATACCCCCAGCAGGCCTCAGAGAAGGTTTTCAGGTGTTGTTTCGCAGGGAAAAGGACACAGGCACACCCACACTGGAGTCACTCGAAGGGAGATGAGGGCAGCAGGGACAACATCACTCACTCCAGCAGAACAGCCTGAGAAGCACCGTGCAGGGAGGGAGGAAAGCTCCAAAGCCAGCCCCATCCCTGCTGCAGGGACACCGGGCTCTAAAATCCACACCAGGCTGCAGCCCAGACTGCTGAGGCTGCAAAATTAACCCACAACTGCAGCTTTGCTTTCAGGAGCCAGGGCACTAAGCCCTGCCAGGGCCCAGGGACACCCCAGCTCCAGAACGGGCACCAGAGGCTGAGCAAACAACTCCACAGCCATCCACAGGTTCCTAAACCAGCAGAAACCACATCCAGCCCTGGAATTCCTGCAGTGACGGCGGTGGCAGGCTGGGAAGGCGCTGAAAGGGCAGCTGCAGGTGCTTGGCCTGTTACTCTGCCCTAAGGACACGGGGAAAGCACAAATGCCACAAATGCCAAATCCAACTCTGCATTTCCCACATTTCCCCAGAACTGGGGGAACAGCCACACATGCACAGCACACAGAACGAGGCCCTGCCTTGAAAAATCCCCTTCCTGGTGACTCTGTCTGAGTCCAGTCCTGTCAATCCCAGCCACCGTGAGCACGACAAGCAAAGGGTGACAGCTCCCTTGGGTACCTTCATCTTCCTCCTCATCTTCAGAGGCTTCATCCTCACCCTCACTCAGCCCCTCAGACTCATCTGAATCAAAGTTGAGGTAATCTGCTGCTGCTGCTTTCCCCTTCTTGGGCTCCTCTGCCAAAGTGTCATTAGCCCAAGTGGCCACCTGGGACCGCTTCTGGTGAACCACCAAGAACTCCTGGAACCTTTTATCTTCTTCAAGAGAGAAAACGGAAAAAAAAAAAAAAGCAGACAAGCTGTGAAGAGAAACTCACAGTTTCTCCTCACCTCATTTCCACCTCATTTCCAGAGATATCACCTCATTTCCAGCAGTGTAAAACCAAAAATCCCTGAAGGGGAGCTCAATTTACACTGAGGGTGTGACTTAAAGTGATTAAAGTCTTCTCAAGGTGTTTCATTCCTGCTCTTTTTTTATAATTGGTGTTTAGAAAGTATTTTAAAGAGAAAAATAAAACAATGAAAAGAGAACAAAACCATACAACTTCAATGTGACACTGCTAAACCCCACAACTGACCCAGAAGCAGTGTGTGGGCACACAGGAGCAGCTGACCATTAAAAAACTGCACCCAGTGTTGGAGCTGTTAAAAGGATTTTTTACAGTAGAAGAGGGCGGTCCCAGCCTGAATTAACAGCCTGGGAAGTAGGACAGAAAGGAACTAGCCAGCAGCAAGAATGCAGGGACTGCAGTCCAACCTCAGCTCACCTCCTTTAAGTTATCCACTGGATCTTTCTTCTTTTTATCCTTGGGGTGAAAAAAGAGAAAAAATAAACCAGAAAGGCTGATTAGAAGCACAGCCAGTTTCAGGTACCCCAACAGCACAGGGAGCAGAGATCCTAAGGCAGAAAATACCAGCCCCAGGACTCCACCAGTGCTGTCCCAGCTGCTCTGTCCTCTTCTCTCTGCCACTGCCACACAGCAGAGCCTCCAGGAATCAGGCAAGACTCACTTTCTTTGTGCCTGCAGCTCCTGCACTGGCCAAGGGCTTCTTGGGCTGCTCTTCCGAGGCAGGGGCCTTCTGAGCGTGCTTGCTCCAGGCTTTGGGTTTTGTAGGGTCGCCAAAAGACTTGCATAACTCCACCTGGAATGAACCAGGACTTGAATTGAACACTTGGGCACCATGGAAGTACACTCAAGAACCTTGATTGTAACCCTGATGGCATGGAGGGTGTGTGCAGGAGCAACTTTCTCCAGGTTTATTTTAAAAGCACAGAGCTACACTCAATCAGCGTGGGAAAGTTAGGAGTGGACAGCCACAGAATCCCAGGATGGCTTGGGTTGGAAGGGACCTTAAATCTCATCCCATTCCACCCCTGCCATGGGCAGGAACACCTTCCTCTATCCCAGGTTGGCCCAAGCCTCATCCAACCTGGCCTTGGACACTGCCAGGGATCCAGGAGCAGCCACAGCTTCTCTGGGAATTCCATCCCAGGGCCTCCCCTCACTCACAGTGAAGGATTCCTTCCCAGTATCCCATTCCTTAAGAATCTCAGGAAGATATTTTTAAAGATCAGCTCACTGTGACTCTGGAAGTGTCTATGAAGCTTTTGTTGAAGTGGTTCAGGGCTGTTTGAGCTTCCTCTTCAGACTTGTAGCCAATGAAGCCGAATTTGCGGAACCTGCCATCCTTGGTGTACTTCAGGCAACAATCAGTGAGCGTGCCAAAGGCAGCAAAGAGCTTCCTGAAGCGCTCCTCCTTCATCTGGGAAGGAGGCATAGACAGCAGGAAGGGAAATCAGCCACGGAGTAGATACAGAGAGTCCAAGCTTGTGGACAAGGCCAAACCAAAATATTCTCTCTCAAAGGGCTTCTGGAAGGTTGTAGGAACCACGCTGTGTCACAGCAACATTGACAAAAATCCCTGCCTCAGCCACCAAACCGTTTCATCTCCCCCACGAATCCACGACACGAGGATGGGGAATAGGGTGGGATCCTGCCAGGCACAACAGCGCAGAGGGCGCCTGCAGCCAACCCCAGACAACAGAGGACAGTGACCACAGCAAGATCTGCTCCCCACCCTGAGGGGCTGCCACCTGCCCAGCCCATGCCCCTCATGCTGCTTCCTGCACCCCAGGGCACTTCCCTCACCCCTCCGGGGGCTTTCCCTGCCCAGGGTCTGCCAGCATCCTAACCCCCAGCAGTCCCCATGTTCCCCATCCCAGCACATGCCCACGACCTGCTATCCCCTCAGAACCTCTTCCCCCCGGACATCTCGTTGCTCCCCCTCCAAAACCTCATCCTCCCAGCATCTCGAGCCTTCTCTCCCGGGGGATCTCCCTTCTCTCCCCCATCCCCACAAGACCCTCCCCTGCTGGTGCCTCTCCCTGCTCTGCATCCCGCCTTCCCCCGGAGCGCCCCTTCAGACCCGCCC
>VZRN01006541.1:152083-172141 GCA_013397935.1 Dasyornis broadbenti | reverse complement strand
CGATAAGCCGCGACATGGCCGCGACAGACACCGAGGCGGGGAGCGCTCAGCGCCGCACACGCCGCCCCATGGGCGCCGCCATCTTTCCCAGGTCACGTGGGCCGAGGTCGAGCGCGCATGCGCCCGGGCGGGCCCCGGATGTTGGTCCTTAGCAACGGCCCCTTAGCAACGGGGCCTGCGGGGCGAGGGGGCCGCGGGAGCAGCACTGGGGCACTGCGGGCAGCGAGCGGCGGGGAGGGAAGGCGAGCAGGGGGAGAATGAAGAGGGGACCCCGCTGATCAGCCCCGGTTTCCCCGCCAGGCGCGGCTGCAGCGCCCCGGCCCGGCCGCGCTGCTCGGCGGGGCCGCAGGAGGGAGCTCCGCGCCCGCCGCTCCCGGTTCCGGACGGCCACGAAGACAAAGTCCCTCGGCAGGTGTTGGATTTGCACGGGAGAAAGCCGCAGAGTGCTTCGATGTTGCTCCTAAAAGTCACGGAAGCGGGAAGGGGGCAGAGGGTCTGGCCTAGGGCGATTATGGATCCCTGGGTGTATTCAAGGTGCCAGGCTGGACAGGGCTTGGAGCAGCCTGGGATAGCGGAAGGTATCCCTGCCCATGGCAGGGGCTGCTGATGCATATATAATTTAGGCCAAAGTTACAAGATGCTTATATAGCTTGGGTTATAAGCTATCAATATAACTTGAATCTTGCCTATATAACCAGAATCATAACTTCCTACCTAATGTAATGGCTAGTATATAGTTAACTGGGTGCTTCATGCTGAATAGAAGAAGAAAAAAGGAAAAAAAAACCCAACAAAACTCACCAGGTGGATAGTTTCAAAAATGGATGAGTGCTAATGAGAAATGGGCAAACATAAAGCCAATTGGCCACAAATTAAGAATCTAAACCAGTCAGAACTGGAAAGACTAAGGAACACCATAACTGTGTGTGCTCCGAAGACAAAGTTGAAAAGTTCAGGTGCAATTAAGACCTTGAGCCTTCATCATAAGGAGACCCTCCAGACCACTGAAATGGGGAGGCGCAAACGCAGTGCAAACAATTCCGTAACAACCATGAGATCATCTGTAAATTAATTGTGGCGTGTACATGGTGATGTTATAGTGATACAGTAACATTAAGCATTATTTTCTGTGTAAATAAACCTCAGCCCTTGACAAAGGTGAATGAGTTGGGTGGAGAAATCCCCCTCACCTCCAGCACTGCAGTAAACAAAGACCTGCTCTATAGACACCGGACTATGGGGTTTCATTTCCAGCCTACCTTTTCAGGCATCAGTGGGAATGAGATCTCTTCAAACCCAAACCATTCTGGGATTCTATGGATAAAAGCAGTTTCCCTCCAAGCAACTAAATAACCCCACAGCCAGAGGATGTTGCATTGTGGCAGCTTCCACAGATAAAAGAGAGCAAAAATCACAGGAAAAAATAATCCCTTGAGGGTTACTAAACACTGCAGGTCCTCTCCCACCTGAACATGCATACACAGCTTCCTCATGAGGGGCAGCTCTGATCTCTGCTCTCTGTGACCAGCGACAGGACCCAAGGGAATGGCAGGAGCTGTGCCAGGGGTCGGTTAGGTTGGATATCAGAAAAAGGTTCCTCCCCCAGATGGTGGCCAGGAGTTGGACTCCATGATCCTCATAGGTCCCTTCCCACTCAGGATAACTTTTGTGTCCGTGATCCATTGCTGTAGGCTGAGCAGAACTGTTCTCCTTCAAGCATCTCCTGCTGCTCACAGCTCCTCAACCCCACTCTGTCTTACACGAGCCTGAAATCTGACTTTACGCCTTTATTCGCAGAGGAAGATGCTCAGAAGAGCTCTCAGTCCTCACTGTTTCCCCCCCAGTTTGGCTCCATACTGGAGTTACCCCAGGGATAACCTGGAGCAATTTCTCCCCCCCACCCCCATCTCCTAACACCCCTTTGGGCTGAGCCCACCCCGAAGCCTGGAAGCAGCAGGGAGACAGGGCAGGGAGCTGTTTAGGGGAGGCAGCCCCAGCCCAGCGCCCTCCCAGTGTCCTGGCAGGGTGCAGCCCACGGTCTCCCCACAGGTGAAAAGCAAGGGAAAGGCATTTTCCAGGGACAGAGAGCAGAGACAACGGCCAGGCTCAGGGCCCGGGAAGCAGGAGAGGGTGGGATGCTCTGGGAACGCCATCAGTGCCCTGCTCACAGCACAGCCCTGCCTGGGGGCGCCCAGGGAAGCTGCTCCTTTGTCCCTTCCCAGGGCTCTCTGGGAGGTGTCACAGCACAGGGAGCCAGCTCCCTCCCCTCCCCGTGCCCTCTGCTCCTGCCTTGTCCTTGGCCAGGCTGTCAGGGCTGTCACTTGGCATGAGGGCTGCCACTGACAGGACCCTCACGCCATCACTGACACATCCAGACCTTGCCCTTGTCACTGCTGTCCCCTCCGAGACACTCGTCCCCCTGGCTCCATGTCCCCCTCACCTGCTGTGTGCAGCCAGCAGCAGAGCCCAGCTCCTGCCCACACTGACCTTGCCTGTTCCTGCCTCCTGAGCAGCTGGCAGAGGGAGCCATCCTGGGATAAGGATGGTTGCTGGCTGTGCCCAGCCCTTCTCTCTTTGCAGGCCCTCACCTCCCTCCATAGCTGCACCTGGGGCTGCAATTTGCCTCCTCATTGCCTTTGCTGCAATTAGGGATGATCTTCCCTAGGTGGGAGCTTCGCCCCAGCGCTCAGCTGCTGCAGCTGTGATTCCTAAGGATGCCTGGGAGCAGAAACTTCTCCTGGGAAGTTTGGGAGAACTTAACTGAGACAGGCTCTGGACCAGGAACCCAACTGACTCTTGATTCCAGTGTCCATGCAGGAACTTGGGTTTCACAGAGTCTGTGGAGATTCTCAGCTCTGCTGATCTCATGCAAAGGTTCAGTACAGAAGCACAAGTTTTACACACACTGACTTCAGATTTGATTCCCTTTTTGATTTCCTTCCTCAGGGTGGGACAAGATTTTAAGTTTACAAATGTGAGACTGGGAACATCCTTTTTCTGGAAAACCGGGGATTTTAGGGGAGATCAGAGACTGAGGCTTGTGCCTTTATCAGGTGGTTCTGCTGCAGTGTGGAAGGGCCTTCCCCAAGGCAGTTCAGTTCCAATCTGAGATCCTAGCTCTGGGCAGACAAGAGGGAAACGGAGGCACTGTATTGAGAAGGCTCAAAGGACATTTTGGGAATATCCCAGTGCTGCTGCAGAGCCTGGCTGGCCCTGGGGACGAGGAGGCAGAGGGCAGGTGCAGAGCCTGCAGTGCTGCTGGGAGAGGTGCTTCTCTTGCTCCGTGACTCCCACAGTGTCCAAAGGGGCACCAGAGGTTTCCCCACCATCTCCAGGTGCCACCCCGGGCAGGCAGAGCTGTGACCCTGAGCCAGGCGGCTGCTGTGGGGCTGTGTCGCGGCCTGGGCAGCCCCAGCACCACCAGCCCTGCCCAGAAGGACGAGCACAGCCCCAGGGTGCCCTTCATGCCTGTCGGATCTAGAGTGCCTCGGCCAGCGCCGGACGCTGCTGGAGGTGAGCGGGGAAGGTACAAGATCCCTGTGAGCCGGGGTCACCTTGGCTGTGACAGGATCCCCACGCCTCACAGCCTCTGTGCTGCTCTCAGGATGCTGCTGAGCAGCTCTGGGGGCTGCGGGGGGTTCTGAGTGCACTCACACCCTCTGTGTAAGCACTGGAGGTGCTCAGTTTCCTTGGCACCCAGACCTCGAGTCCTTCCCTTTTCTTTTGGATGTGGGAGATGAGCAGAATTCAGCCTCAGGGCTACTGCAGAGGGTGTAACCTGGCTGAGGAGCTTCTGCTGCCTGAATTAACCCACAGATAGCAGCAAGGACAGGCAGGGATGGGACCAGCAACACTCCCTGCCTGCTTTTGGTGCGCTGACACTGCTTGAGTGGGTAATATTATTTTAATAACAGGAATAACATTATTTTAATAACTATAGGAAATGCTGCCTGCACCTCCTCAGTTTTGCTGCTGGAGACATTAAATTTTAGGAGGGGAGATGGCCAGACCCTCCTCGTATGAGCAAAGTGTCCTGGCAGTCCTGAGGGAGGTAAAACACAGGCTGTTCTTAGTGATAGAGCTGCTGCTTGGAAAGACTCTTGTGCCTCCTCAGTGCTGCACAATGGGATGGCACCAAGGGAGAAGGAGGAGAAATTGCCTTTCTGAAGGCTCCAGAGCTCCAGTCTGGCCTGCCAGACCCTCTGCTAGAGGGGCAGGATTCTGCGAGGCTCCTGTCCTTGCCTGGGGCTGTGATTGCTGCAGTGCCATAGTGAGCAGCACGATTTGGCTCCCAAGCAGACCTACCCTCACCTGAACCTGCTGCCTCAGCCAAGCGGACAGGCTACAAGCATGGCCCAAGCTCCTGCTCTCTGCTCTCTTTTTATCTGCAGGATTTGGGTGGAGATTGGGCTTTTCCAGACCCTTCCAGCTGAACTGCAATGCTGAGTAACAGCAGACAGGGGTGAGGATGAGGAAGGGCAGGAAAGATTTCCCCCATCACATCAAGCACAAAGAAGCTGCTGATGCCAGTGTGACTTGGCATGGAGGAGGATCCACAAAGGACTTGGAAATCCAGATAATCCAAGTGCTTTGCATTACAGGACCTGGAGAGCAGAGGTGAATCCCATGCAGGAACAACGAATCATCTGCCAGAGCAGCTCGTGGGAGCACACCTGCCCTGGAGAGGAGCAGCAGCAGAGCAGGTCTCAGGCCTTCGTCCCCTCCAAAGCAGTGGCTGGTGGTGGCTGGCAGAGCTGGAGCAGATGGTCCATGAGGTCAAATCCCCCTGGCATCGCTCTGCCCATCACACCCCACACTGGATGTCTCCAGTGCCATCTCTCCCTCCAGAGCCTTCCATGCTCCTCCAGAGGGGATGGGGTGGCCCTTGGCACACAAACTGCTGAGATCAGAGTGGGATTGAAGGAAAGGTGGATCCAGGCTCCCTCCTGACCCCACCTGAGCTGTGGGAGATGTTGCAGTTTGCTCTGCCACAGCTGCAGCTGACCCAGGCTGCTGTCACCTGCCTGGGACACATCCACCATTTCCTCCAGGTGACAAATAAGGTCCAACTCCTTTTCCAAGCTGCCCCAAGCAGCATCTTCCTCCAGACCTTGACAGACTCCCCACCAGCCTTCCTGGTGGGTGTGGATCTCCTCCATGAAGCCATCAGTGAGAGGGATTTTCCTGCTGCTGGCCCAGTCTCTCCTTCATCCATTAGCCCTTCCACTGCCTTGAGTTTCCTTTATTTCAGTATTTTTGTGTGTGTGTGTAAATGGGCTCAGGGGAGGGCCCAGGCAACAGCTGCCTTTGATCAGCACAACATGTGGGAGATGGAGCACTTCAGGAATGCCGACTCCTGATCAAAGGTGGGAACACAGTGACAGCCGGGACTTGGCAAAAACCCATCCCGGCTAATCCCCGCTGGGGAGCTGGGGGTGGGCTCAGGGACCCACCCAGGCAGAGCCCTGAGCCCAGCAGAGTGAAGGATCCGTGCCCCGACAGGGTGAGGGGAGCAGGGCTGCTCCATCTGCCCCCAGGGCTCTGTCCTGAGTAGGGCATGATCCTCTGCAGCACCAAATGGGGTTCCCATCTCTTCCCTCCCTGCTCCCACATCCCAGCACGCTCCAAACCTTGCAGCTCCTCCCTGGAGAGGGAGCTGAAAGAAAAGATGGGCAGTGATGCCCTGAGACTTTTATCGCTTCCAAAAAGATGGATGGAAAGGTCACTTGCTCTAAAAACAGCCGAGAGGAAAAGGGAAGACAAATTGGCCCCTCCTGACAGACACCCGGGCTTTGGGGACAGCGGGGACACAAGTGCCAGCCCCTGCTCCATCCCAGGCGCGTGGGTGGCAGTGCAGGACAGCCCCGATGTGTGGGCTGGGTCCTGGTGCCAAGAACGTCCCGTGTCACCTTCCCCGTGGCCGCTCTTATCTCCCGGCGGGCTTTCTCCTGATAATCCCGGTGGGAAGCCTGTCTGGAGGAGCAGGTGGACTCAGGCCAGGCGTTTGGCAAGCTCAGCCCGCCACGGCAATGCTCATGGCTTTTACTCCAGCTCTTCCCCACCCCAGCGAACACCCTCAGTTCCCAGCTGGAATAATCCTACCCCACGTGCCTGATGCTTCCTGCACCCCTGCTCCTGCTAGGACACCCTTTCCTCCTGGCCGGGCTCCTGTGGCAAGTTAAAAAGGGAAGCTTTTCAATAGGGCCGATAAGGGCGGCTCCCTCGGGCTCACCCCGTGTCCCCGGGGGGGTCACAGGTCGCTTCCTCGCCGTGCAGGGCTGATAATGAGGCAGTCCCGGCTGGGCTGTGGAGACAGCATTTATCAGCAATCCCTGGGAAAATAAAGGCATGAAAATGCTCCTGCACCAGGCTGGGAATCTGGCAGGAATGAGCCTTTTTTGGTGTGGATGGAGAGTTTGGGGCTCCCGTGCTGGTGGGGCTGGCACTGGGGAATTGGCAGGCAGGGAGCAGAGGGAACAGACCAGCAGCTCGGGGTTGGGATCCCAGATGACTCCAGTGGTGCCTCCAGAACCCTCTGAGGGCACGTGGAGATGGCTGGGATCATGGGATCGCTCAGGCTGGAAAAACTCCCCAAGATTATCCAAGGTCCAACCGCATCCTTCAGTGCTGCATTCACCCGCCTTTCAAATTCCTCGAGGGATGGTGATTCCACCACTGCCCCGAGCAGCTTCTGCCAGGCCTGGACAGCCCTTTCCATGAAGAAGTTTTCCTTAATATCCAATCTAAATCTTCTCCAGTGCAACTTGAGGCTGTGTCCTCTCTATCACTTATTACCTGGGAGAGGACACTAATCCCACCTGGCTCCAGCCTCTGTTCAGGGAGCTGTGGAGAGCAGGAAGCCCCTCCTGAGGCTCCTTTTCCCCAGGCTGACCCCTCCAGCTCCCTCAGCTGCATTCCAGACCAGGCCAGACAGCAGCCAGGGAATGCACAGGGTGCCCCCTGCGCCAGACCCGCAGAAGATGGGGCTGGGGAGGTGCTGGGTCTCCCCAGGGAGCGAGGGAAGCTAAAGACTCCCACAGACCACAACAGCTTTGTTTTTTCTTTAAAAACCAGGATCCACAGCCCCATGTGCTGCAGCAGAGTGAAACTGAGGCACAGGGCAATCCTGGTGGCACAGCCAGGGTGCCAGCACAGCCTCCCCGTGCCACACCTGCACTGCTTGTGCTCCAGCATCAGGGACAAGCCCAGGACCCTCACTTTTGTGCGAGTCACGGAAGTGGCCAGAGGCTTCCTGAGCTGCATTCCCTCAGCACGGGGCTGGAGCTGCTCCCATCCCAAACGGGCAAAGCAGAGCTGACACCAGGGCATGGACGGAGGGGGAATTTTGGAGAGGCAGCAGAGAGGGACAGACAGCTTGGGCAGGGAGCGGACAGCAGCGGGCCCTGCTCAGCTGCTGGAGGCAGCACAGGGTGACAGCCACCGCTGCCACCTCGGCAGGGCCACACTCAGTGACAGCAGTGCGGGGAGGGTCAATGTGACGGGGGATGGCTGTGACATGAGGCCATGGGGCAAGCACTGCCACCTACCCTGCCTGAACTCCCTCCTCCACCACAGCTTGCCTCTTGCTAACACTTTTCCCTCTCCTTGAGGCTGAGCAGGGAGAATTGGGGAATATGGGAAGCACCTGCCTGCCTTGGCCGGGAATCAAAGGTGCTGGGATCCCTGCACGGTGCCGTTATCCCTGAGGAAATGCCGTGTGTGGGAATGTAGGGCACCCTCTCTGCTCGCTGCCCCTCTGTGGGAGCAGCACAATTAAAACAGGCAAGGCCAGGTGGTTTATTAGCAATTCCAGGCTGGGGCATGACACTTTCCCCACTCCAGCTCCAAGGCAGCAGGAGTGGGGCCATGCCAGGATGTTTCACACACACTCCCTGCACACGGGGTGGGAGAGGTTGGGTTTATTTGGGAATGCAGCACTCTGATAGCACAGCAGTAACTTAGAGCAGATTGGGGCATGTAGGAGGCAGATAAAGGAGAAATGGAAATTGTCACCTGGGTTAATAGTCACTTGTTTAGAATCATTTAGAATGTTATGGAATCATTAGGGTTGGAAAAGGCCCCTAGGATCATCAAATGCAGCCTTTAACCAAGCACTCCTTGTGAGCCAGCTCTGCAATTTCAGCACTGGGGAAACTCTGTCCTGTTTGGCCAGACCAGTGTGGTCAGGCACTGCTTTGCATCTCCTTAGCATGGCCTTGGTGGGAGCAAACTGGACTGAGCAGGTGCCCCAGGGGAGGAGAAACCTTCATTAATGCAACTCATTAGTGCCTGAAAAGGTGCAAACCTCAGGCTTTTGTGTCACCTGGAGGATGATGATGATGAAGGCCAGTTCCTTCCAGGGATTCAGCAGCCTAGCACATCTCCAGGCAGAGCTGAATTCTCTGCTTTTTTTTTGCCTGTTCCTCTCAGATCTTTGCACTAGCACTGGGGGGTGACCTTGGACTTGACCAGGATCCTCACAGTGACATCCTCCAAGCTGGAGAGCATGGCAGGACCCCCAGAGGACTCTCAGTTTTCAGCTCAGCTCCTGTCAGCACCCAGCTGAGGCTGTAATTCCTCTTGGGAATTGTGCTACACCCCTGGGCACAGATGCAGGATCCAGGGAGAAGCCGCCATCCAACACCTCCATCCTAAAATCCATCCTCCATCCATCTGCCTGGAAAGGGTTTGGAATTCCCCAAAGCAAATGCTGGCTGTGGGAGAGCACAGTGTGTTCTGTGCCCTCATGGATTTTTTTCCTGCACAAATTCCCCAATTCCAGCAGCGGTGGTCAGGCACCACCTTGCACCTCGCTCCCACAGGTTTGGTGGGAGCGAAGAGGCTTCTTCAGGCCCAGCTTCCCCACAGGAGGAGGAGCCTCTGTGACTGCAATAAAGCCTGGCCTGCAAACAAGCAGAGACACCAAATCTCACTTTTTAAAACTTATTTTAAGGCTGGTGCTGCAACTGCAACTTCACCTCCTGCGAAGCTTTATGAAAAATAAACCTGCAGGGTGCTGGAAGCTGCCAGGCAAGGGCTCTCCAAGGCAGAACTACAAAGCAGGCTGACACCTCTAATGAATTACAGTAATAGCGGCTCGGGGTGAACTCTGAAGTGCCTGTTTACACAATCACTGACCTCCCCTCACCCCCCGGCTGGGCCAGCCCCCCTCTGTGATGGATCACAGCTGAATGGAGGCAGCCCCCGCTGTTTATCATCTCCCAGCGCTGGCAAGGGAAGGGATAACAGCATTTCCTTGGCACGCTGGATGTGGAATGCCCAGCTTGCTTGGAGAAAAACCCTCTGCATCTTCCTTTATAAATCCCATGGTTGGTGGGAGGGCTCCATGCACAGGGAAGAGGCTTCTCCATCATCAGGCACTGGGATACACAGGAAAGGTTCCATGTGGAGCGGGGGCAGCTCCTGTGCTCACCTTGCCCTGGCAAAGCAGGCCCAGCATATCCTGCTCTTGGCCAGGACACCCCCTTTGGGCTGTTATTCTGATGTTTTTCCGTTTTGGTCCAGGAGTTTTTCCCATTTTTCTCAGTATTCTGGTGCTCAAAAGCTGCCAGCTGCAGGCTCAGGGATTGCTCCCTCTGACGGGATCAGTGCCAAGCTGGAGGGAGCAGGTTCTTCAAGGAGCTCCTGAGGGTGGGAAATGGGTGCTAAATCAAGTGCGGTGGGATTAAAAAAAAAGCCAGCAAAGCAGCAGGATCCTCCTGTCCCACCTGGAACCCTTCCAGAGCTCCCCACGCCTACCTGAGACACCTCCCTCTGTCCAAACCCAGCCCTGCTCTGGAAGGATGGGCTGGACCTGTGTCCCCAGCTCTGCTTGGGTTCCTGCCCAGCAGAGCCCAGCCCTTCCTCCCTCTCTGCTGGCAGAGCCTGGTGAGCACCACAAACCTTTCCATCCTCTGGGAATCCCATCCTTGGTCTCCAAGACAACATCCACGGGTAAGGAGCCAGAGGAGCCCCTCACGTCCCTCTCCCACTCCGTGCCACCATCACGGCAGTGCTGGCGTTAGGAAGCAGCTGCAGCACCACCAGGCAAGAGCCAAGGACAAGGAGAGGTGCCATGGCCACGGCCCAGCCCTGACCTTCCAGGAAAGAAGAGTTTGTTGGGAAACCTCATCCCAGGCTGGAGTCCCCTGGGTAGGAACAGGATGGACTGAACTGAGCCCCCTGCATTCCCTGCAGGGCATGATCCCAGAAAAACCCACCCACAGCTGAGCATGGCTGAAATTTTCCCTTGCTGGCATAGATTGTGATCGACACAGAGGGAAAAAAGTGGGTTTGAGCCTCCTGCAGGACACTGGGACTTCCTAAGCCCCAGCTCCATCCTCCCCAGCATTGTGGGGATGCTGAGCTCGGAGCACCCAGCAGAGGGAGGGCAGTGAAGGTGCCCTGTGCCACCATCCCCGCTGCTCTCACACGCGCCTGTTTTAGCCGAGCAGCAGGGGACTGGCGCTAACACAGCCCAGCTCTCCTGCTCAGAGCATGAGCGCTCCAGGGCTGGCCCCAGGAGAAGGCGCTTCTCCGTTTCCCTGCTTGCCCTCCGCCCTCTTCGTTTTGTTCTGTGGTTATTTTTGGCAGTAAAAGCTTTTTTCTTCGCCCTTCCCCTGGACCCCAGCTCTCTGCCAGCCAAAGTGGCATTTTAAGCCTCCTGCCCACCCGAGCAGAAAAATGGTGGCTGAGGCAGGGTAGAGTTAAACCTCTCCATCCTTCTCGAATCATTAACCGCCCATCAACTCGAGGAGCTCTCAAAAGCCTCTGTGGGGACACCTTGCCCCCATCCCAGGGCTTCATGAGGGCAAGCAGAACCACGACCCCCCCAAATGGGGTTTCACTCCGTGTCTCATTCCCTACCGTGCTACAAAATCCACTTGGTTCATGCAGCATTGAAGCCGCCCCAGCTGCAGCCCCCCTCACACAGAATCCCAGCCGCACTCCCAGTCCTGCCCCACCCAGAGCTGTGTGAACAAAGAAGGTCCTGTCCCAAAAGGAGACTCCAAGCAGGGACTTTGTGCCACCAAACTCACACAGAGCAGGGGCCGGACCTTGTTTCACACTGCTGGCAGCCAGGGCAGGGATGGCTGAGCCAGAGAGCAGGAGCCCAGTGACCTCCAGGCACCAAAATCCCCTGGGCCTCTTTATTCCTTGCTGGCTGCTGGAATTCCCTGCAGCTGGAGGGATGGGCACACAGGAATTGCTGGTTGCTCTCACAGCATCCCAGAGGAGGCAGGGCCCTGTCACTCACGGGGACCAGCACGGCCGCAGGAGGGTGCCGGGAGCCTGGAGCCAAACCCCGCTCACGGGCAATGAGAAAAGCCCAGCAGCAGCACAGTCCCAGCCACCCTCCCTGCCCGGGGATGAACCTGCTCCTGCACAGAATTAGCATGGCAAGGAGCCAGGCACTTCCAAACCTCCCCATTTCCCAGGAAAGCAGAGTGCTGGGAATTTCCTGCAGCTTGGGGAATTTTCGGAGCTCAGCCCTGAGGTTTTGTCTCAACATCAGGCAGTGAAACATTCCCAAGAGACACGAAGCCCATACAAACCAGCAGCAAGGGGCCGGGCTGGACATGCAGCTGCCTCAGCATCCTCCTCCTCACCCCAGCCAGCATCAGACACCCAGGCAAGGAAGCAACACATGCATGGAGTTATTCCAGCCTCAGCTGCTGGTGATCCAAGCACATCTCATGCCAAGTTATCTCCAGGCCCTGGTGTTTACCATCCCCTGACAGAGCCCTCTACCCTCTGAAGGTTTCCAGAGCCTGACAGTTCTGGCTTCCCTGGCACCCCGCAGCTGGGAGTTCACATTTGATCCCAGGTTGGAGTCCCCTGGGCAGGAACAGGATGGACTAAACTGAGCCCTCTGCATTCCCAGCAAGGCATGATCCCAGAAAAACCCATCCACAGCTGAGGATGGCTGAAATTTTCCCTCCCTGGCATGGATCCTGGTAGGCACAAGAGGAAAAAAGTGGATTTTGGCCTCCTGCAGGACACCGGGACTTCCTGAGCCCCATCTCCATCCTCCCATCCCGGCTGAGCCCGAGCTGTGCAGGCGCTTCGGGCAGGGAAACTCCCAGGGAATGTGTCCCCATCCAGAGCTCGGGATTGGAGCTGGAGCGGCCGAGCGGGCTCTGCGGAGCCGGCACAGCCCCGGCGAGGAGCCGCCACCACAAGGTGTCACCCGCCCCCTTCGCCCCGAGAGCCCCGCGGGGCCACCGCTCCGGAGGGGCTGCGGCAGCTCCCCGAGGGCTCCCCGGCCACGGCACCTCCTCCCCGGCAACGTCGGTGGCAACCAAATCGCATCCCAGGCTCGCTCTCGTCCCGTCTCCATGACAACAGCATCCCCCAGTGACCAGCCGGGGATGCAGGGATGCTCAGCCCAGTCCAGCCCTGGAAGTTCCTGACCCCTTGGTCAACGGCAATTATTCCTCCTCAAATTTGCATTCACCTGCAGACCCACAGCCCAGACTTTTTAGATGAATAAGCAGAATAAATTGTTTTCAAACTCGTCATTTGAAACTTTGTGGCTCAGGAGTGCAATAGAGCCTGGTGCTCCTGCAACATTCCCAGATTGTCAGATCTCCGTTTTGTTCCAACAAAAACCACTGGTGGGAACCACAATCCGTGCCAAGCTCGGTGTGAGCCCGCAGACCCTGGGCGAATTCTATCAACTCCTTTTCCTCTGCCAGCCTTGGCAGGGAGCAGAGGAGCTGCCAGCAGGGGCAGACCCCCAGGGGAAACCCTAAGAGCACTGGGGAAGGACAAGAAGACACAGGTCCTCTCCAGATGACACTGACATGCTCAGCTCGAGCGACAGCAAACGACAGCAGTGAGAACCAAGGGCAGCCCCTGAAGAGGAAGGACAGCAGAGGGTTCAGGCCACATTTCATGTAAAAGGAACTGGTTTGTTTCTGTTTTCTGCCCCCACTTGGAGTCCAGTTTTGTCCCAGCCAGGTGATGTCCACGCCTGGCACTGCAGGATTTCTGTGCTGCTGTCTGGGAGGGGAAGGGCTGGAGCTGAGGGAAGAATTGAAGTGCTCTAGGTGGCTGTTTCTTGGGAAAACACCAGTGAATCCAGAAAGTGGATCGGGCAGAGAGTGCCTGGCACACAAGGGGCTGTGAACAGCAAGGGCTTAACCCCTTCTTCTCCCCTCTTCATGTCCCACCCCCTCACTGCCCCATGGAGTGAGAGCCCTGCACTTGCTACTGAGAGCCAAGAGCCCTTGCTTTTCCTGCAGCCCAAAAGGGAAGGAATTTATCCCCAAAATCCAGACTGGCTTTGTTTGAGGCACATTCCAGGGAATGTTTGTGTTCTTGGATGCCCAGAGCCAGCACAGCCACGTGGTGTCCAGGGAAGGATGGGAACACAGGTGGGTCCACGGGAGCCCCGCAAACATGGAATATCCTGAGTGGGTAGGGACTTTCAAAAGTCACCAAGTCCAGCCCCTGGCCCTGCCCAGACCCCCCAACAATCCCAGCCTGAGCATCCCTGGCGGGGCTGTCCAAGCACTCCTGGAGCTCTGGCAGCCTTGGGGCAGTGCCCATTCCCTGAGGAAGCTGTTCAGTGCCCAGCACCCTAGGGGGGAAGAACTTTCCCTGAAATCCAACCTGACCCTCCCCTGCCACAGCTCCAGCTTTTCCCTGGGTCCTGTCCCATCTCCTGGACTGCACACCACTGTGACATCCACAAGATCTCGGTGAGAGAACCCTCAACAAGGATCCCAAAGTCCCACAGCCAGGCTCAGCTCCTGATCAGAACCAGCAGCATTTTGGCCAACTGATCATGTAGCAACAGCCAAACCTCGTGGAAAAACCCCAAGCCTGGCTCTTCTCCCACTTGACCTTCCCTTCCAGCAGCACATTAGCCCCTGTGCCCAGGCTGTTTGCTGCTGGAATTCCGAGCGGGCTGCTGAGCATCTGACAGGAGCAGGGGGCTGGGATCAGCAGATCCCCGGGGGCCCCATCCCTGCCGCTCTGCAGCTCTGCTTGCCGTGTTTAATGGACTGGGCTACAAAAAGCTGGGCTGTTGGGAGCCCCCAGCGTGGCTTGTAAAAGCCAGCCCCAACCATCAGCTGCAAACTGGGCCGTGTGCTGCCCTGCTCTGCTCCCTAGCCAGGCTCCTGCTTGTAAAAGCTCCTTGCTGGAAGCAGCAGCGCTCCCACGGCGAGGCAATGATGGCTTTGGAGATGTTCAATAAAAAGGCTCCCACAGCTGATTCCTTTCCCAAGGAATATTTGAGATTTGTTGCTCTGGGGTGCCTCAAAAGGAAGAAAATTACTGGTCCATTAACAAGTGCCCCTTGGCCTGTTTGCCAGGATTTAAAACAATGCACTCAAAATTGGCAGTCGAGGCAGTCTTAAACATTTGTTTTGCCTCAGATTATTTGCAACACCCTGTAAACTCGGGGGCTTTTCACTACCTGGCCAAGGGGATTTCTCCTGTGCATTTTTCCATGTGTCTCCAACATATGGAGCAATAAAACAAAAAAACCCCAAAAAACAAAACAAAAAAAATTCAAGCTCCTGGCTGGTGTCACGAAATATTTTGGGGGTGGGGAGGCCTTGGGGAGGTGCTGGGGGACTTGGATTGGTGTGACCTGGCAGGGACCTGGGCCTGAAGGAAGCTCATGTTTTTATGAGCCAGGAAATTGCAGCTCAGCCTGGGCTGTGCCAGTTGTCCAGAAGTGTTGGAGCCTCACATCAGACCTTGGGGCTCGGGGAGGTGAGGAGCTGGAGGGAGACAGGGGAGCTGCAGGGGAAGGTGGACACCAAGACAGGGAGGGATGGCCAGGAGACACCGACTTGGGGAGAACATCCAAGAGCTCATGAAGGGAGAAAAAACTCATCCCGTTTCCACTCCCACCCCACATTTCCCACAAACCTGGTGAGCTGGGAACAGGTGCTGAGAGTCCCCATTTCCCAGGGGCACAAATGAGCCTGGAGCCAGCTGGGAGCAGAGACCCCCACCCTTCCTCAGGTTCCCGCTCTCCAAGCAACTGATCCCCCCCTGTCCAGCAGGCACCGTGTGCGACTCTGGGCTGTCTCCACTTGAAGGTCCTTGTGGGACCCTTGTGGAACTCGTGATGTTCTTCATGGGGATTTTTGTGAGGGGAGAGAGGACTGGCAGAGGAGAGAATGTGCAGAGGAGAGGGGGTGGGACCAAACTGTGGAGACTCAGAGAACCAGGGAAGAGCAGAAAACCGGCACACACCAACCCCCAGCGCAGAGACAGCGACCAAGGAGGTGCCTGAGGAGCTTAAACCCTTTTCCTCTGTCCATCAGCAGGACAAGAGTTCAGCTATGCCTGGCTTTCCCAAAATATGTTTTCTCTGTCTCCATCTGAAAATTTGTCCATGCTCAGGAGGCCATGGATAAGTCCCTGGCTGCCCTGAGGCCTTCAGTGCCCAGCTGGGCACTGCCCGTGAGCTGCAGCACCGCTGGCATTGGGGAACCAAACACACTGAGGAGGGCAAGAGCTTCACATTTTGGGCAAAGCTGGTTTTTGCCAGAGCTCAGAATTCACATATTCACCCACAGATTCTTCTCTGGGAAATCCTGATGGAAATATGGGAATAACACAGGAAACTTTGGGGAGATGCTCAGTAGTCACAGAAGAGCGAAGGCCCCAGTGAGCGCTGCTGTCACCCAGGTGCTTCCTCTGCTCCTATTTCCTGGGAATTCCAGGGCTTTCAGCTTCCCAGCTGTTCAGGCAAGTGGCCAGAAAACCCCAGCTGCTACCAGCAGCCCTCAGGCAGGGGCTGCGAGCCCAAAACAAACATAACTGCAGCACCCCTGGGAAGCTGGCAGAGGAGCCCTCAGCAGGGCACCAGCACCCAAGGGAAGGGTGCATTTAATCTCCTGTTTCTATAAAAGGCACAAAATTAGCCAAGCAACCCAAGTGGTGCTGTTTCCCTGCTTCCTTCATTTGTCACCTCGGTCAGGCTGCTCAGGGCAGGTTTTAGGGTGGCTTGCACGGCCCAGCAGCAGCACCAGGGCTCCTGGCAGGCTCAGCAGAGCAGGGAGGGAATTCTGCTCTGCCTCCCCTGCTCAGCTGCAGGGGCTCCAGGAGCCCCAGCCCTGTCTGCCCTTGCCCAGGCTGCCCCAGCTCCTCAGCAGCCCCATGGAGCCAGGCAGGTCCCTCAGAGCCCAAACACACCCAGGGCCAGCTTTGGAGCTGGAGCCTCATCCAGAAACTTCCAGCTCGAACCCGGAGAGGAGGGGATTTTCTGCCTGGCTTCACTCCCTGCTCTGAGCAGATAGAAGGTGCCAAAATCTCATTGTCCTTTTGGGAAAATCCCATTCTCTCCCTGCCTGTTTGATGATGCTCCACGCAGTGTGCTGCCAGTGGGATCCAGGCACACATCCCGTGGGGAGAGCCCAAATCCTGGGTCCCAACAGGCCTTGGGCCATGGCTAGGGGCTCAGGGTGGGCACCCCGTCCAAAAACTCCACCCAGCCGAGGGGAATCTGGCTCTCCCCCTCAGCTCTGCGCGAGCTGGGCTGGAGTTTGTAACGTCCGGCTGTCATCAGTGGCATTTGTCAAATGAAGTGACCACTCTTGGGCCAGGTACGATTTCAAAAGTGGACATCACTTTAAAAAAGTGCTGATGTACGAGGCTGTCAGGCCCTGGCCCCAGGAGCAGGATGGGCTCTCTGATGTGCGGGGGAGAGATAAGGAGTGAGGCACGGCAGCCGGGCTCTTGCTGGGAGCACTCAGCAAAGAGCACACGGAGCTGCTCCTCCCCAGAGCTTGGGGCAGCAGCCTCCAGGGAGCTCCAGCCAGCTCAGCTGCTGCCCAGCACCTCCAGAGCTTCCCCTGGAAATCAGGGGCAGCAAAGCCTCAGGTGAATTCAGGGAGTTCAAGCACAGAAAATGCTTTGCAGAGTTAAAACCTCACAGGTTTCAAGGCACTTCCCAAGAAAATTGCGCTGAAGGATTTATTTTATAGAGCAGGCAGTGGCTTCCACTGCAGCTGCTTCATCCAAAGAATTGGAGGGGTTTTCCCAAAACCAGGAGGCTTCTGAAGGTGGGGAGGGAAGGTACAAACGCTCACCGAGGTGTCTGTCAGCCCTCAGCCCCAGCAGGGCTCAGGGACCCCACAGGCAAAGCTCAGCTGAGCCTGTCCTTGGCCAAGTCCCAGCAGGTTCCATGCACAGACTGCACAAAAGTCCTGAAAATCCTTCCATGCAAACATTCATTTTCATAGGCAGCAACCCCAGGGAATTGCATGAAGAACAGGCTCAGAGGATTTTGAAGAAGGAAGTGGATGAGGGAACTCTGCATCAATGTAAACCTTAAAATATAAATAAATATACATATATGTATATAGAATGTACCCATTGGGGCAGAGACGTGGCCTCACACCTCCAGTGAGACCTCCTGGAGTTTCTATCCCCCTTAATTTAGGAGAAAGAGTAAATAAATACCCCAAACCCAGAAATCAACACATCCATGTCCTGCTTGCAGTTCTGGAGACAGCCAAGTCCCAAGCTTGGGGTTTTTAAGAATTCTCCAGCTGGTTTCATGTGTTAGCCCCAGAATTGCTCCTGTTGGCATTGAGAGAGCACAGAACAGCCTCTGGCTGAGAAGGGATTCAAGGGAATCATCTCCCGAGGACAGGGAATGCCTGAACTCTGGCCCTTGGTCCCCCCAGAGCAATTCCCTGCAGGAATTCCCTCCCAGTGCTGCTCCCAAACCCCAGCAGCACCCAGGGCAGGGCATTCCCACCCCAAAACCAACACAAACAAGCAAAGAACACCTCCTCAGCCCTTCTCCCTGTGGGAAAGAATTCCACCTACCCCAGGGAATGCTCTCCTTGCCAGCACCAATCCAGCATCACAGCAGCTCCTGCAGTCCCAGGCTTTCTATGGGATTTACCACCCTGGGGAGGGGAAGTCCTGCCCTTTCCCTAATTACTGTCAGCTTGTCCAGCTAATTAATCCTCCCTCCTTCCCCCCTGGGTGTTTTTCCAGCTATGCTGATCAGGACATCCCATCCTTGGCTAAAATCGGAGTGGAGACCAACTTCCTGTGTGGAATCCCACAGTTGGTCTGTGGTGCAGGGCTGGAAACAAAACGACATTTCAAAAGTATTTTCCCGAAATGATGTCGTGTTTAGCATTGAAATAACATGGACAAATGGAACCCCAAAACCAAAATGATGCCACAGAAACACAGAGGGCGCCTCCCTGATTGCTGATTGCTGGACGTTATTTTGCAATGATCATAAGAGAGAAATCTAGTGGGGGGGAATCTATTTAAGTCAGAACTTTTTTTTTTTTTTTAATGAAAATTTCCTATTCGTGGGTAAGGATGACAATTAGAATTAGAGTCATAATTGTTTGTTTCTTATTGATAAAATATCCTGATTGGGGGACCGATTTTGGTATTGAGCTGTAGAAAAAAAAAGAAAAAATGTGAATGAATAAAGCATCCAAGATAACCAGGCCAGAAGAGCTGTCCAAGCCCTTGGCCAGGGTTCCAGGCCAGGAAGGGTCTGTGACTCTGCAAGGAAAACTGAAATCCAAAGCTGGATCCCTGGAAATTCCAAGCAAAGCCAAGGCACTCATGTTGAAGTGAGGGTGATTAAGGCTGGCACGGCTCTGCATGGGCAGCGATGGAATTGCCACCTCTGGATGTCTTCAGGCACCTCTGGATGTCTTCAGGCACCTCTGGATGTCTTCAGGCACCTCTGGATGCTCCTGTCCTGCCCAGCCTGGGCTGGCTGTGCCCCTCCCTGGTGCTGCAGTCGCTGCTGTTCTCCTCGCAGCTCCCCAAAAACACTCAGAGAGCCCCAGCTGCTCCTCCCAGATCTGCTCCCAACCTGCTGGGGGCCCTGACCAAGTTCTTTCTTCTCCTCAGGATTTTTGCTGTGTTCTTCATCCCTGCTGGGAGTGCTGAGGGTGGGAATGCCCTGCACGGTGCTCAGTGGGATCAGTGGGGCTGATTTTGTGATTCCTGTATTTATGGCATCCTTTATGTAGGAGCTTTTAAGGGTTATCCGTTTTTTGGTGAAGGTCTGGGGGGGTTTCAGTCCCAGCAGGTTCCACGAGCACAGACTGCACAAAAATCCTGACAATACTTCCACACAAAAATTGATTTTCCTAGGTAGCAACACCAGGAATTGCATGAAGGAAAGGATCAGAGGCCAGAGGATTTTGAAGAAGGAAGTCGATGAGGGAACTCTGCGCCAATGCAAACACCTTAAAATACAAATCACCGAGGGCTGAGCATCCATTTTTAAATTCTCCCCCTCTGGAAGAAGGATGGGTTCACTCAGGGCCAAAGAGCCCAAAGGGAGAGGTTGCCACTCCTGAGACATTTCCAGGGGATGGAAAATCAGGAATGATCAACCAGAACAGCACCACAGGCATGAAGAAATAGAGAGGGGGAAAAAATCTGGCCAAGCTGGGCTGGCTCTGTGGCCTTGAATCAGAAATGTCCTGTATTTCACAGGGATTTTTAGGAAAATCGTTAATATTTAATGTGCTATAGAAGCAGCAGTTTAAACCAGCTGGGCTGGGAGACAGGAGGTGTCAAAGCAGGATCGCAAGGGGGGGTTTTAATGGATCTTTGAACAGTCCCATGGTCAGGCTACTGTGTGGATTCTAGCTTGGAGTCACAGGAAACAGCAGATGTATCCCGCCAGAGCAGGGGTGGGGCAGTGGAACAGCTGGAGCAGCAGGGATGTGTCCAGGGGGTTCTGACATCTCCTGAGCTCTTCTTCCAGCCCGAGCCATGGCATTTTGTTGGCTCTGCAGCTGCACAGAGAGGCTGGGGGTTTCCAGCAGGCCCATGGCGTGGTTTGGATGGGTTATCAAGCATGGGGAGACAAAAAATCAGGTTTTTCAAAGACATCTTCACCTGGGCACTAAGAGCCCCCTGAGTCAGCTTGTGCTGACTTTTTCCATTTTTTGGACCTTCCTAGGACCTGAATTTCCCAGCTGAGCTGAGCTTAAGGTGCAGGCAAGTGATATTTTGGTGTCGCTCCTCTCTCCCCTTCCCTTCCCTTCCCTTCCCTTCCCTTCCCTTCCCTCGCAAGGATCATCCCAG